>CALSBZ010040068.1:53901-63941 GCA_943591055.1 Gobionotothen gibberifrons | reverse complement strand
ACACACACACACACACACACACACACACACACACACACACACACACACATGCAATATATTGGGATGTGCTGATTTCCTCCCTCATACTTTTACAACTACTTATTTAGACTATTGTGATGTATTGTTTTAAAACTGGATAAACTAACTTTCTGTATTTTACTATCAAAAAACTACAGCTAGTTTAGACTCTTAACTAAATAAAAAAAATGAAACAATGCTTATGACGTTGCAAGTAATGGTAGACTTACTTTTTAAGGCCAAATCTTTTTTTTAATTATTATTTCTTCTAGCTATTTTCTTTTTTATTGACACAGTTGTGGATCGATTTTACATTTTATTGATAACGTTTTTAGTCTCCAAAAACTGTATCTGTGTTTATAGTATGTGAAGTACTCAGATCTTGCACTTAAGTAAACGTAGAAGTATTCAGATCTTGTTCTATAATAAATGTATTGGAGTAAAAGTACACCATTTACCTAGAAGTAGAATAAAATGGAAATACTCAAGTACCTCAGAATTGTATTTAAGTACAGTACTTGAGTAAATGTACTTAGTTACTTCTCATCTCTGGTCTGCATGAAATAGAGTCTTAAAAAGACTAAAGTTGAGTTGTTTATCAAAAATGACGTCACACATTTAGGATTTATTAGCTGCTGAAGCTTGAATGTATGTCCGTTTTCTTTCATTTAATTTTGTCTATAAGATGATTTCTGGAAACATACTGTAAGAAACTCTTTGTATCCGTCCAGGGCTCAGCAGCTGGTAAAAAGTACAAATTTGTCGTCACTGGTCACGGAAAATATGAGAAGATCCCCGTGGACGAGGATGGAGAAGAGTTTGCTGACGGAGAAGACGGTGAGACACAAACGCTTGTTTCCCAACATGTGAAAACGTCTTTATATGAAAAATGATATCAATGCTCTGTGGGGCTCAATGTGTAAAGAAAAACTCACGCTTATCTTCTTAAAGACGTCCCTTACACATTCTTTATTTTATAATTCTTTATATTATATTATGTTGTATTTATATTTGTATTAATCTATCAAATAATCTTTCCATAACACCAAATATATTTTTTCTATGTAGATAAAATAAAGACAATCCAGTATTTATTGGAATAAAAGCTGTTATATTTTGAATATGAATAAATACAATAAAATTAAAATAAATACATAAAATAAATGTTTTTAAATGTATGTATTTTTACTATTACTTTATCTAAATGTTTTATATGATATTTAATTATTTCAAAATTCATTATTTTCTGTTTAAATGCTTTTGTTTTTTTATTTATTCTAATATTTTAGTTTTAGTTTTGGACAACTTTAATTTTTAAATTAATGGGGACTTTATTTTTTAATTTATTTTTATATTATTTTCTTTATTTATATATTGAGTAATTTATTTTTCAGTCATATAGGCAGATTTTTGTTTTAATTATTGTATTTTATTCAACATATTTGTGTCCCCTGTAGTTCAATTAAACCTGTACATATTTACAATTTTTATATTTGAGAAATGTTCTACAGTATTTTTTGTCCACCATTTAAAGTTTTTTTTAAATTAATTTCGTTAGTTAATTGTTGTTGGTTTATATAATTGTATCCACACCTAGGCAACTTCCTTCTAACATTCCCACAATGCAAAGTGCTGCATTTTATAGATGTTGAATCTGATTTGTGTAACAAAATTATCATTTTTAAATCCTCAATTTATTTAGCATTTTGGGTAACAAACAAATGTAATCTTGTTTTTGAAGAGTTATTCACGAGAACTTTTAACCAAAAAACAAACCCGATTTCAATGTTGAACTTGCATTATAAGAACAATGAGAGGAACAAACGAGAAGCTCTGATTTTACTGAAAACATAAACGCTTTAATCGGATGTGACGTCTGAATTAAGACACACTTTTCTCTTTTTCCAGCTTTTCCACAAACACAAAACATCCAGACAACCAGTCACACGAATGAAACACAAAGCACTTGTCAAGTATAAAGTCCAAAGCGGACTTTTCTATAACACAAACATCATTCGTTTTAAACACTGAGACTTCTGCACCTGTACATTGAACATATATCATAACTTCTTTTTCACCTTGGCACGTATATATTATATATATTGTATTAGCTTAAGTTGCGGCGAACCCCCTCGCTGTTCTGTTAAAGTCTTTTGGTTCCTCTTCTTGACCTTTCCGCCCAATCAGACCCATTTCAAAAACTGTGGAAATCTTCGTCGTCGGCCTTGACGCCGCCTCTTTCAGCCTTTTAGCGTCAAACTTTGGACTGAAGAGCAGCAAGGGCAGCCGCTGGGCGAACGATGGAACCTCTTTCTGGTCGTCTGTCTCCTCTTGCGTCTTCTTGTCCTCGCTTTTGCTCAGCTCGATCTGGTGCATGATGTTCTCCTTAGAGCTGAACATTTGGAAGAGACAGGCGTTCCACATTTTGGCCGCTACAGGAGCGTCTTTGGTTTCGGTCTCGTCTTGATTTCCGGGCTTGTCCACGGCCTTCTCTTCGGCCTTCTTCACCTCTTTCTGGTCCGTCCCAGGGGCCTCCTTTTTGGGGCCAACCTCTGGGAATGTGGGCTCTTCCTGCTCCACCACCATGTGCTTCTTGAGTCTGGACCAACCGCTCACTTTGGATTTCACTCCCTTTGGCTTTTGCATGACTTTCAGAAGGGCCTCAGCAGGGAGGGATTCAACGCTTTCCTTTTTCTCCGGCGCAGATTGAACTGCAGCTGGTTCTTCTTTCTCATCTTTTCCTTTTTCTTCACTTCCTGTTGCAGCACTGGGCTTCTGGCCTTCATCTTTAGTCTTGCTTTCAGCTACAGGCTCTTTCTTATACGCAATATCAGCTTTTGTCTCAGGTACAGGTTTCTGGACTTTATCTTTTCTTAATAGTTTCCGGACTGCCTTCAGAGGATCCTGGTCGTCACCTTTGGGGACAGGTTTGACTTCAGGAGTCTTTGGTTTGGCGACTCCTTGAACTGGTGCCTGAGACGTTTTCCCTTGTGTCGTTGGGAGTTTAGACGTTGGTGGTTCTTGGATCACCGTTTTCTCTTGTTTTGCTGCAACCTGACTGGAAACCATGCTCGTCTCTTGTGCTATTGTTGTTACAAAGGTGTCAGACGCCTGTGAAACGATAATGATGGGAATTGAAGGGGTGACGGCAACCTTCACATCCCTCACCTGGGGTTTCTCTACCTCTTTGGGAGTTTCTTTAGCTTTAGACACCTCTGGCATAGCTTGTTCCGTCACAGGTGTTTCTTGAATAGGTGCTTTGCATTCTACTGGTTCCTCTTTTGGCGCTTTGACCTCCTCTTCAGCTTCCGCCTTGGAACCGGAGATACCAAAAGCGGGAGAGTAGGTTTTAATTCCTCCGTGAGCAGCATATTCAGCCGGTGTCAGTCCACGGTAGCCAGACTTTGATTTTTTAGCAGTTTGAGTCGGGGTTTTAGGCCTCTGAAAGCCTCCAGGTGATGGTGACATCCCGTACGTAGGTGTCCTTGGTCTTTTAAAACCAGGCGAAGTGGTCATAAGTCGGGATGCCTCGTATGTTGGAGTCTTAGGCCTCTGGTTGCTGTAAGAAGTCACTGCTGGTGTTTTTGGCTCAGTTGCTGGAGCTTCTCTTGACAGATCAGACTCTGAGTTTGTCATATTGATGCTCTGTTGGATTGGTTTCACCACTGGAGTCATGACCAAATGAATGTCCCCGTTTGGTATCATTTCAGCAGGCTTAGGTTCACTGATCCTCTCGCTTTGGGAAACAGACAAACTGATCCTCTCGCTTTGGGAAACAGACAAACTGATCTTCTCGCTTTGGGAAACAGACAAACTGATCCTCTCGCTTTGGGAAACAGACAAACTGATCTTCTCGCTTTGGGAAGAAGACAAACTGCTCATCGCAGAAAGTGTTTTGGGCGTTCTTGACCTCTCTGGCTCTACTGTGATTGGCGACACGGCGAACAAGAGAGGATTCGGTCTGGAGACTTCAAAGACCGGCGTTGCAGCCCGATTCTTGTTGTATGCCGGGGTTCGAGGCCGTCCTGTTGGTGTTTTAGCTCTGATTTCAGAAGTTGGAGTTGCTCTTTTGATATCAGAAGTCGGAGTTGCTCTTTTGATATCAGAAGTCGGGGTTGCTCTTATGATTTCAACCGTAGGTGTTATCATAGTATTCATCTCCGTTGTTGGTGTGGTGCCCCTTTTAATTTCTGAAGTTGGCGTTTTCCTCTGGGGATCTGGGCCCAGTAAAGGAGGCAGAGCCGTCGGTGTTGTCCCTCTTCTGACCTCAGACACGGGAGTCAAACCTTGCATGGTTTCTGCCGGTGCTTTACTTTGAGGTGCTGTGCTGCCAATGGCGGTCAAAGCAGCTGTGTCGTACACCGGTGTGGTCCTGGTTGACTCGTAGTAGGATGTGCTCGCCGTATACATCCTAATTTTGGGAACGTCAAACATCGGTTTGGGCGATCTTGAAGGCTCGGTCGCTTTGAATGTTGGACGTGGACTCCTGCATTTGGCCATCGGGATCAAAACAGTGAGAGGACGAATCAGAGCTTGACCCCCCATTGCTTGATAAGGAGTTGGACTTTTTGCTTGTCGCGTCCCTCCAGTTGCGAAAGGTCTAAGACCGGCATTATTGTCAGCAAATGTGCTAAAAGCCGGCTTTCTTACTTCAGCAGCTGGTACTGTTGCCTCAGGTGTAAAGGAGGCTGGCAGTAAAGATATTGTTGGCACCGCAGGCTCAACGACTTGCCGCGTAGCTGTTGAGACTTCAGACACGTTGGTGGACGCAGAATATGAAGAAACAGTGGTAGTATTCTGCGGGTAAGAGTACAATGGGGGCGCCACCATCTGAGGGGAGAATCTTCCCGGTCTCCCGTACGCCGCTCGATGTGGGTAAGGCGACGCCACATGTCGATAAAGCGGTCTGGCGGTGAACCTCGGAGGCTGCTGGACGCTGAAAAGACTGAACGGTGCCTCTGGAGTCTTGGGAGGCGTTGAGTGGTCACTGTGCTCGAGATCGGTACTTGCTTCGTTCACGGGGGAAAGGTTGGAACGGAAAAGCGTGGCGGGCTGCGATGTCTGAGCGGAGGCCTTCTTCTTGGCGGATCTCTTGAGGAGTTTCTGAAGCCGAAGGTTTTCCTTTCCAGGTTTGGGGAGCAGGGGCGGAGGGTACTGCTGGTAAAGCAGGCCCGGGTTGGTGGCAGCCCCGTAAGCGACAGCCATGAGCGCTTTGGCACCCTGAGGAGAAACAAAACAAAAGAGAGAAATTGTCAGAAAAGACAAGAACAAAGTCATTGGATCTGGTTCAACAGAAACTTAAACTCCCTAAAGTTACGCACTCCCCCCTTCCTCTCTCCTCTGCTCAGGTGCTCCTGATCTGAACTAATCAGGAGTATTTAGGGCCAGGAGGAAAAGGAGCTCTCTCTCTGACTCACTCACACTTAGCCATTCGTTCTATTTCCTGTTATTTCTTCGTTTGTTAGTGTGGAGAACCTGGTAGCCAAGTTTTCGTGTTTTTTTTTTCTTAGTTAAGCCTATGCATTTATTTTAGCCCAGGCTGGCCCAGGATTCCTCCATGTTTTGTTCTTTTTGGCCAGTCCTCCAGACTTGTACCTTTTTATAAGTTAGGTACAAACATTTAAAATCAATAAACCATATTGTTTGTGTAAACTTTATCGGGTTTGCCGTTTTAACTGCATGTTGATGGTCACAACTTGAGCCGTAACTCTAAGAAACATCCTTTAATAACCCTAACCCTTAAAGCCAAAAATCCACTTAAAAAATGCCACAAACCTAAGTTAGTGAAATTCTTCACATACTATTTTGTTAGTTAAACCTAAAAGTGTTACAACCTGTAACTTTCTAAAATGACTTAAGGCAACCACACTGACATTTGGACCAGTTTATAATATCTGCATATTGAACATTTTCTTTTTGTGTCTTCTGCAGATTTATATCATGACGATTACTGAGGAGGTTTCTTGATTCAACAAAGACGTCGGCTGGCCTTAAAGTCATCATACATAAACAGAGTCACTTTTTCTGACTCTCAGTTGGACAACTTCAAACCAAAAGTCCAAAAATCATCAAATGTCTATATTTGTATTATTTCCTCTTGTATTTCCTGACATTCAGTGTTTGTATGATGTATATATCTGACTGTGAGCCTTAATGTTTATGTTCCTCTCCACTGCAGTGTTTAGGTGAACCATTCCTAATGTATGGTTGTCCTTGTGTGATGGTGTGTAGGAACATTTTGCAGAGTACATTTATTCGTATACGTACCACTTGGTTATTTTATCTGTTCTGCACTTAAACATTGGCTGAAGAACAATCTGAAAACTGCTCGCTGGAGACATACTTTGTCAAAAACTGGAAAAGCAGAGTTAATACTGATTACACAAATTCAGAGAAAATGTATTTGGTATATTTTACATTTCAACAACCTTAATACAACCATACCATACAATCATTTCCTGTTTGTGTTTTTATCAGACTTTTTACTCTGTATTACTACAGACATTTTCCAACTTTTAATATGCATATCCTGAGGTGTCTGATTGTATGTGTTTGTAACCACTTTTCTGAAATAAATTAAAATCATTTTCTAATTTAGCTTTCTATGTTTTATGTGTTGTTAGACCATCGGATTACTAAACCATAATCATATCATTATATATCCTTTTACATCTAAGAAGTTAAGTTTGTCTATTTTGGTCCTAAAAAAAAAACCCCTCAAAAGCTGTCTGAATTTCCATCAAATCACTTTTTAGAGATTCATGGTCCCAGGGCCCAAGAGTTCAAAACTTTTAATCTCAATCAGATCCGATCAGATTTTGAAATCCCATTTTTTGTGATCCAGGATCAGACTAGTCGGCCAAATGTTGTCCCTGGAGTTCAAAGCAATTCAGGATAGGATCAGCCTGATCCAGATTACGACTTTTCAAGATTACTAGATCCTGAATATCAGTGCTTTAATCCTACCGACCGCCATCTAGTGGACATGAAAAATAATACAAGGAAGACAAGAGATCATATTGCAGAGACTTCTATTGTCCGCACTTACATTTGAAAGGTGATGACAGATGATGGACTGTTTTTTTGTTGAAGATATTTAAAAAAAAATCTAAATTACATTTGTGATTGACAATCTTTGTTGTGAATTACTTTTATGAGCATAAACATTTATGTCATCAACATTTGGTTGAAAACAAAATAGGCCACCACAAACGTGAGCAAAAAATGAAAAATAAAATGTATTTGCCATGAAGGCTAAACATTGTGTATTATTTCAGTTAAGAAACTTTGCCATCTTATTTATATTGAAACATATTTTTAAATAAATTGTACAGTACATTTTGCTCTGGTAATCCACTGGAAATCCACCCCTCTGGTGGGATCAGGATAATCCTGTTTGGATTGGATTTCATGATCTGATCGGATATCAAAGTGATCCTAATCCTGTTTTTTGGTTTTGAACTCCCCAAAATCCAAATCTGATCTGATCAGATAGGGATTAAAAATGTTGAACTCTTGGGCCCAGATGATGATTTCGTTAAATGTTTTGAACCCCATGCTAGCACTCCAAGACATTGTATGTGATAGGCTAAGGGGCGGGACATCTGTAAGTGGTTGACCAATCACATCTTTGTTTACAAGGCACTCCAAAAACATTAAACTGAGACTGTCATTTAGAAAAATACATATCTAAATCAATGTTATTATAGATAATACATGTATGGAAGAGGATTAGGGCCAAATCTGATATATTTGTTCGGATTACTTATTTTTACATTTGGACTTTTTTCTCAGAATTCCCCCCATAAAATTCACTTTTGGTCAGATAAAAAAAAAACTACATGTGGTCCTCATCCTCTACGGTGTAAATGTTTCCATTGGAGTTTGACAGAAAGAACACATGTTCTGCGCCTGCAAAGGAGCGTGTAATCCTCCAACAAAGGTTAAAACAAACATCACTAATTTGGGTTTTAAGAGGTTTTCATGCACGTTAAAAACATGTGTGTTAAAGTCAACACAGATGCACTCGTCCTGGATGACTCATCGGGTTTATAAAAGCTTGAGAACAGCAGGAGAATCTTCTGAACCCTTCCTGGATGAAGTTACGCCTCACAGCTGATCCTGGGAGCTTTTTACCCCACACTAAATTTAGTTTGGAGGCCGGCCAATCACCTGCTTCGCTTTTTTAAGACTCCAGCCTTTTTTTTACAGGCTGCATCACTTTCCCCGAAACACAGTAAATCAGGGCGGTGCGATGCAGATCAGGTGGAGCTACTCTATGTAAAAGGAGCACTGTGTAGTGTACACTAACTGAGGTCATATTTCAGCTTCAACTGCATTATGTGTGCATCAGCTGATCAACATCCCGAGGGCCAATGGTGATGCTTTCATGTTTGGCTCTAAGTGCAACAACACGAGAGGTTTGATTAGGATACATGCCTGTAGGTAATACAATAACGAAGATTTATAGCTTAAATTTGAGTGAAAATGTCAAAGAAATCTTCAAAAAAATACCAATTTGTGACCTTAAAATCATGCAACTCAATTTAAAAGATCACTTAAATAATGCAACAGATGGAAAAGCATACTGAGGATTCAGCTATTCTTACAGCCTTAAATGTAGTGGAGCACAAAATGAAAATAAAAATGGTGTCATGAGCTTATTAAAGTCAAAATGGTTCATCCTCTGGGGAGCTGGGACAGGATTAGAACGTTTCAAGGCAAATTGTTGTTTTCTGTTAACGGTGTTAAAGTGAAATCACTGATATAGATTTTGTGTATCAGCTGAAGGGTGAAAGTGAATGCAGAACATGTGACCTCATGACATCACAGCCCGACGACATTTGATAGGGCGTCAGAAATATGTTGTCACTGAGAATAACCAATCACACGAGAGGACAGGAATTTAAAATAAAAGCCTGGAGACATTTAGTGGAACTGTTTCATACATTTCTAATCCTAAAAATAACTCTCACATAGAACCAGTGCGATTAATATTACGTTTCTGATCATAGCTGACCGAGCAGTCCGTACGAAAACAACTGTTTCATCTCAGCTCAGCGGACATCTTTAAACGCCAGCTAAAGACGCATCTTTTTAGATTAGCTTTTTATTAGCAACCCCCCACTTTAAATGCTCTTTTAGTCTAACCTACTTTTATATTGTTTTATTTATTGTATAGGTCTTAAAGGATTTTATCTTATATTATTGATTTAAAAGCCGTTTCAATAGCAACATTTATTTTTACATTGGTTTTTAAATATTTTAATCGTTTAACCTTCTCTAGAATTATGACATTTGTATTACTATTATCTTTTTCTTTCTGTTGTACCCTGTTGTATATGTTCACTTTGTTTGATATTGTTGCATCGACTCAGTTGTCTCGTGTCTTTCTGTCGGAGAGAAATAATTATTTATTTCATTTTGATTATCAAACCTTTTACCTCCCTTTGTCTCCTAACCTGTTAACATGTTATATGTTGATGCATGTACCTTTAAAGGTTTCAACATGTGATCTGAGGGGAATTTCTTGTTGTTTATTTTTAACCTGTGATGTGTGCACAATGCAAAGCACTTTGAGCTGCACGTGCTGTATGAAAAGCGTTATATAAGTAAAGCTTAATTATTGTTATTATTATTATATCCTCTGTTTATTATGAGTGACACCTCAGTGGTAGTGTTTTAAAGCTGCCCCCCCCCCCCCACCCTTATTCCCACCTCCCTCTCTGAGCCGACACATGAGAACCCGCTCCTCCTTTTAAGGCTGTGGGTAGGCTCGGTATTTAGAGCGCCTTCAGGATGCGAGTTCAAAAGAGGAAAGGGTAATAATAGCCGTGTAATAAAAAACCAAGCCGCTCCACAATGCCCTCCTTTAAGTAAATGAATCCACCCCAAAAAGAAGTCATTAGGCGAAGTTACGAGGCTTCAATCACACACACACACACACACACACACACACACACACACACACACACGCACACACACACACACACACACACACACACACACACACACACACACAC
>CALSBZ010040068.1:33520-43847 GCA_943591055.1 Gobionotothen gibberifrons | reverse complement strand
TAGGGTTAGGGTTAGGGTTAGGGTTAGGGTTAGGGTTAGGGTTAGGGTTAGGGTTAGGGTCATTGTATTACATCATAGTTGAAATTATGCAAGTCATTTGGGTTTTAAAGCTGAGAAGTACAAAGTACAGTTTTTCTATCTGAGGTGTAGTGCAGAAGAAGAAGAAGTCATATTTAATGTGTATACTCAAGTACAAGTACCTTCAAATTGTACTTGTGTAAATGTACTCAGTAATGGAGAATGATTATAGATACGCCAGAAGCTGTTAGGGTTGTTTCTAAAGATAAAAAAAGCCCCCCCAACATTAATGTCCTCTCTCAGCAGTTGAGAAAACGCTGTTGGCATAAAATCTAATTGTGGCACCCTTCTCACTTATCAGCAGAGAAGCAGATTCAGGAGCGAGGGTTGAATTTCAGCCCAAAGTTTCAACGCTAATTTTAAACCCAAATGGATCTGAGGAATGTGGAGCTTTCCCAAAACAAAACCAGGGTAGAACATTTTCAAACGGTGAACAAGAAAGCTATTTAGAAATTGAATTTAAATAAAGATTTTTTTGGGGGTAGGGGGTGAGAAATGTACAGGGCCGCAGGGTGGGGTCGGCGGCAGATATTTAAGCCATTCTGGAACTTAATCCTGAGCTAAAAATACAGCCGGCTGCTCCTTGGCAGACAGACGCTAAATTCCTCTCTTCTCTTTTTGCCTTCCAGGTTGTATAGTCCACCGTCACCATGTCTGACACTGAAGAAGTGTAAGTCCATTCATATTTATTCATTCACAAATTTAAACCACACCTGGTGAGAAGTTTGGCAAAATAATCTCAACTTTAGAAGCATTTTGTACATTAATTAATACAATATTTTGTAATGTTATTATAGTTTTCTTTAATGTTACTTTGTTTTATTGTATTGTATGCACCACAATACCAAGTAACATTCATCGTATGTGTTAACCTAATAATCAAACTTTAGATGTATTGCTCTGGAAAAACCTACTTCAAAAACCTTGAGTAAAGATTGTCTTGTCAAACTTCTGAATCCGTGGACAAGCTTGAATTTAAACGCTTATTTTTTGATTGAATCTTCGTCTAAATCAGAATTTCTTTGGTTCTTCTCTTGCAGTGATCAGGTCGAGGGTAAGTAAAACCATTTCCCACCGTGTAAAATACATTAAATCCCCCTTAAAGTGAGGTCCATCAAGACTCCGGAGTCCCATGCTGAATCCCAGAGTTATTTCTGAATCATGCCTAACTTATTTTCCATCCCCTGTAAAGAGTTCTATGCACTGGACAAATCCATATGTTTACAGGTTTGGCTTGACTCCGTCCAGATGCTCTACTTTAATTAAAGCTCAGATATTATCCTCCTGCTGTTGAGTGGCTGCAGGAACCAATGCTGGCATCAGGACAGTGTGAAATAATGACTTTAAAATCGGAAACACCTTCATTGACCTGTTGTCAGCAAGTCCTGCAGCCCTGCATGCAATCTGCAACCGGACAGTCCTCCAGATCTGATCGGTACCTTTGAGCTCCGTTCAGACCGGGAGGACTGTGTTGTGTCTGCTACGCATGGATCCCCAGTGTACCCACATTTTGAATTCATATATTGTCAAAAATGGGTACAAATGGGATCTTTTTATAATATTCTTCTGCTCCTTTCTTTCTCGGATGGACCTAAAAGAATACGATGGTAAGGCTGCAGATGATAACTCTCATGCCATTGATACTAATTTGACATTGTTTAGTGTGTTTTGTAGGTTCTACGTTAACTTATTTTTTTTTGTGGCATGCTAGTTAACACTAACGCCATCTGAGATAAGTTAAAAACACTTAGAAAGTATGTTTTTTGCATCAGGAAAGAAACATGTCTCTTTGCAGCACAGGAACTCTTCAGGAATCAATCACAACTCATCCATCAATGACTGACCATCAACCTTTTTTCCTCCTGTAACCGCTTGCTGTCTCACATGCTTTTAGCGCCATCCGGTGGCAGTTCCCCCCAAACTGTCACCGCAATGAAACCGCATATATCTCTCACTCATCATCCCCTCTTTTCCATCTACTCACCACCTCCTACATCTCTCCCTCATTTCTCCCGCTGCCATTAACCCTTCTCACCGCCCTTCCTCTCCCCTGGTGTCTCGCTGCATGTTGTATAGCTGTAGCCGAGGAGGTAGTAGAGGAAGTAGAAGTGGCTCCTGAGGCGGCCCCTGAGCCAGAACCAGAGCCAGAACCAGAGGTAGAACCAGAGCCAGAGCCAGAACCAGAACCAGTGGTAGAACCAGAGCCAGAACCAGAACCAGAGCCAGAGCCTGAGCCTGAGCTTGAAGGTATGTGGTTTGGAGGGGGGAAGGGGGTATTCTATCATCCTTGCACCAGAAAACAGGTGCACTCCTAAAAAAAAAAAGGCTGCAGCAAACCAGACGGACCCACCAATCAGAATCACAATCAGAATAAACCTTTATTCGTCCCACAGAGGGGGACATTTACATTTGTTTCAGCATAAAAAACACCAAAGACAGCTTAATGTTAACTAAGAAGCATGCATACAAAAATATTAAAGACGAAACAAAATACACATCCTGTAACAGTTCTGAATATATAGCAGCCAGGTTTATAATGCACAGTTACTACGGCATATATATATTGCACATATTGCACATAGTTGGTATTTAACAACAATGGGTGTTATAGTCTGATCAGCAAACACATGTTCTCCATGCTAATGCTAACGCTACCTTCCATTCACCTCTGGAAAAGTCAAAGACGCTGGGATGTGATGATGTCTTATAATATATATAATGTTAAGATGATCATGCCCATAGCATTTTACAGTTAGTGTGTAAAAACCCATATTTTGTATGCACTACATTTCATGCTTTTAGGCTGATATAAAAAGTCCTGCTCCGTATCTATGTTAGCTTCTGTCCCGTTTAGCTTTCGGCTGCTACAATGCTTGAAGGTTTAAAAACAATGCATTCATTACTTCATTCATTCATTAATGAACATGTCTTTAGGGGGATTGATTCTGAGGTAAACTAGCATCTACTACTTTGGTGGATATTAATGAACTATAGTCTAGCTACATGCATCTGTACATTGTGTTAGCGCCAACACGTTAACATGCAGTTCAGCACAGTAACAGTTAAAATTACAGTCAACATCTTTACGGTTCATAACTTTTGAAGTCTCAATTATCGTTAGCTTCTTTGCTAACTCATAACTTCTAGTTTTTCTAACAAGGAAACAAACTAGAAACTGTCTATTCCTTTTGTAAAGTTATGGAGTGCTACTTTATTAGCAACTTAGCCTAGCATACTGTATGCTAACATGTTGGCGTTCATTATGGAAAAAGATATCTGCAAACACAGGTTTTATTTAGGGCTTAAATGTAACAAAACTAAATAAATATTGGCCTCTTTTATCAATCTAACCCTACTTATTGGCCTACTACTGTACCACATGTACTCTGAGTACTTGTACTTGTATTTGGCGTACATGTTTGCTTTTACCTTACAAATACACGCTTTATCTTGAGCTGCTTCATTTCTAAAGGCTACGCATGATAATGAAACATTTTAATTAAGTTAAAAGACCAGAAAAAGAGTGTCATATTTAATCTTTTTCTAAATGTGCTGCTTATAAAATGCTCACATGCTGGTGGGAGAGCTGGTGTCGCGTCCACATGCTATTTTCTTAAAATGACATCTAAAAAGAAATGGCGCATTTGATTTAAAGCCACTTTAATTTATAATTGAATACCATGAATTCGGCCGAGTTGCTTCAACAATGTCTACCTAGACTTTTCTGAAATAGCATGTGAATTTAGTGTTTTATGTTGTAGGAATCTCTGTTGAGCTGCTTGGAGGTGAAACTGTGGTTCAAAGAAACCCTACTCTGTGTAAATTCTCAAATATTGGCCTTTATTTAAAAACTGAAGAACAACCTTATTCTAGCATCCCTCTAATCCCACATCGATTCCAGATTGTATTGCTAGTGGATGCTAAGCTAACGTAAAAATGACCAGTTGCCTTTATTGGTTGTTAAATGTAATATTTGACATTTCTATTTGAGAATTTACTCTTTAGATACTCTGCCGCACATTGACTGTCTGCCCTAGTCGTGTAGTCTTCCTTGTGTTTACCTGATGGATGTACAGTGTGCTGCTCTCAGAGCGATGCTAACGCTGTTGTCTATTCTGCTTTTTGTTTTGGATGCTTGCTGCATGCAGAGGCTGTGGAAGAGGAAGGTATGTTGATTTTATTAAAAGAAACTTCTGATTAATCTTTAAAGAAAAATCTGTCATTCTGGTTTTGGGAAGGACCACAGGGTCCAGGTCTGACGTCTGAACTCTACCGGGGAACGCCTGCTGATCACAAAATGTCTGTCCAATTCTTTTTTTATCTGTCTGTCAAAAAAATCCAGGAGCGCTGCCCAATTGGCACTCAAATTGTATCCAAATTTTGACCAATTTTTAATTATTGAACAATTAAAAGCTAGTGGAGAAAAAGGGTGAAAGAATATGAGATGCTAACACGTGCTTTACTGCGCAGCGACCCCACCGATAAACTCTTGCTATGCCACTCGTCGCCTGCATGGCATGGAGCCGCCAGAATCTGGGTACAAACAAAAAGAACAATTGAGAATGAAATGGGGGAAATGTCTTGCTTGTGAACAATGCTTTTGGGGTCAAGCCAAAGAAACAAAAACAAGACTTATATTGTTGGTACGGTACATAAAAGTCACAGCTCTGAGTGACTTTCTTTTAGATAAACGAGGCTTCATGAGAAGTTTGTAATATTAATAATACAACTCACAGCAAGAAGGTCTGTTAGTCCAGAAACTTCTTTGTTGGTATTTGAAGTTGTATGTTTACAGTGTTGGTACCTGTCGCTCTAACACTGAGGCTACCATTTTACAGTCTTTAATGTTAATATGTGTCATACAGAGCCAATGCGTTTTAATCCATGTAATGCCTGAGAGAAGTCTGCTTTGTTTCTAACCCCATGACATGTACTTGTCCCCTCTTCATTTTCCTAATCTGCAGAGGAGAAGCCAAAGTTCAAGTGAGTTTTTCTTCCTCAAATGATATCTGTAAAACATCCGAGACGTTTGGCTAATCAAAAAAGACAAATATAAGCATTTAAACTAGATTATAATCAATGTATATGCGCCTACAAACTCTCTCTCCTGCAGGCCTGCTGCACCAAAGATGCCCGATGGTGAGAAAGTGGACTTTGACGTAAGTGGAGATGAAGTGTGAAGGATTTGAGTGCATGTAAAGGGTTTTCTGTTTGTCTAAAGGTTGTTTTTTTCGTGTTTCCGCCCTGCAGGATATCCAGAAGAAACGTCAGAACAAAGATCTGTCGGAGCTGCAGGGACTGATCGATGCTCACTTTGAGTGCAGGAAGAAGGAGGAGGAGGAGCTGATTGGTCTGAAGGACAGGATTGTGAGTCTTTCACCAAAAAAACACACCTTTAAACACCTTTAAAATGCACTTTTCAAACAGATTATACGAGAATTTACAACTGAATTTGATCTTCATTAGATAAATAATCCAAATGCTAAATATATTCCACATTTTGACGCTACATTATCGAAGTGTGGAAGCCAATTTGTGCCAATAAATTGCAAGAAAAATCCTGTAAATGGTTATGATAATCTTAACCAAATAATGACCTATGGTAAGACATACTTTATGAATGAACTCAAAGTAATGACGTTTTATCTATATATATATATATACCGATATCGTATTCCAAAAAAATGAACTTGTATTATTTCGTTAATAAAGACTGACTGACTATTTTCTGCTCGCTTTAGCCTTAAAATTACGATAGAGAAAACAGGACAGTTTCTAAATCTTGTCATCTGTTATCTGTCTGTTCGATTTTGTAAAACCACGTGTGTGTACAGTAAGTGTGTGTAGACGTAATGATCAGCTCTGACGCAGTGTGTTGTTTCCTGTTCTGCAGGAGAAGCGTCGCGCTGAGAGATCCGAGCAGCAGAGGATCCGATCTGAGAAGGAAAAGGAGCGCCAGGTCAAGCGTGAGGTTCGTAAAACTTAACACCTTTTAAATCGTATATCAAAGATTCTCGATACCTCATGCTTCCCGTTGGGCTGTTGAAAGAGAGGAGGTCTCACTCTGTTTGTTTTCCCTTCACCAGGAGGAGAGGCGGATCAGGGAAGAGAGAGACCAGGAGAAGAAGGCCGGAGAGGAAGCAAAGAAGAAGTCAGCTCTGTCCAGCATGGGCTCCAACTACAGCAGCCATCTGCAGAAGGTGAGCACAAATACCCCTCACACTGAGTACTTTTACTAGTACTGTGTACAATTACATTCTCTGCTTCAAGTTGCCTTGAAAGCATATTTGGGTGATTATTTAAACTCTATGGACAGAAGGTGATAAACACAAGGGTTAATTCAAACCTCTGTCTCTCCGCATTAAACAGGCTGACTCGAAGAGAGGAGGAAAGAAAGAGACTGAGAGAGAGAAGAAGAAGAAGATCCTGGCCGCCAGACGCAAGCAGCTGAACATCGACCATCTGAACGAAGACAAGCTCAAGTAAGACTCACTCACACCTCACACAAAGATTACAATCCTCAGGACTCACTTTTATTTATCCTCAGGGTGAAAGCAAACTCTTAGTCCATGTGGCTTTCTTTAATAATTCATATTCAAAACATTAAGGCAACTTATTTATTTTTCTGAGATGTTTCTGACGCATTTCTCTATTTTTTTAATGCATTCAACTCACATGTTATTAAGATATTTTATATGTTTTTCTGACATGTTACTGACGTGTTTCTCACATTTTGTATCTATTTAACTAAAATATTTGTACGGTATTTTATGTTTTTTTCTGACATTTCTTTGACGCATTTCTCTAACTTGTATTAATTTACTTAACACACATTTTTTAAAGCAATTTACATATTCTTCCGAAATGTTTTTGACACCTTTTCTCTATTTTATGTATGTATTCAACTTACATGTTTTTCTAGGTATTTTATATATTTTTCTGACTGTGTGTTCTTGTGCTGCAGGGATAAGATCACTGAGCTGCACGAATGGATGACCACGCTGGAGTCTGACAAGTTCGATCACATGGAGAGACTGAAGAGGCAGAAGTACGAGGTGAGTCAACAAAACAGGAACTCATACAACTTATTTACATGTTTTAAATACCTTATTCCTTTGTCAGTAACTAAGGTCTGTACTGTTCGTTATGTGCATTTCTTAAAGGAGGCTTTAAATGGTTTGTGTTTACTTACTAAATTATTGCATATAGATGTTGTTTTTTAATTAAACCATTACATTTGGTTTTAGGTGATTTAAGGTAAATACATCAGATCCAGTTATCAAAAAGAAAGCCTCGTTAATTGATTAATAAATGAATAGATCTCTCCTTATTCAAGTCATACATTTTATAGTACATTGAGAGACACATCTTTGATTCCGGCTTGTGTTTAGACAACATGTAACAATTGATAGCTTAATTGAAAAGCATTTATTTTTGTGCAAAAGCTATGGAAGAAAAGCATTATTTTCTTGCAGACTTAGCAACCTCATTAGCCCTAAATGCTATCATTATAATAACCATATTCATCCACAGGTTTGCCTCGGTATGTACCCTAATTTCTGCACAATAATCTTCATAATCTTTCTCCGGCTGTAGCAGATATTTGTTGTTGTTGTTGTTGTTTAAATTGTCGTGCGATCTTGAGGTTTTTCGCACAGCCACGCTCCGGGTTTGAACCTCGATGTGTGTTTGATTCCCTGCAGGTCACCACCCTGCGTAAGAGAGTTGAAGAGCTCAGTAAATTGTAAGTAGAGCTGCAGCGACGCTCTGCCTGCAGCTTGGGGCTCGCTGCATGTTAGCATGAAGGTCAAGAAAGGAACACACAGCGCCCCCCGCTGGCCGAGAGGAGACTACACACACCACTGAGACCGAGAAACTAAACAACGAAGAGTTTGTTTCTAAAAGTGACATCTGAAACATCTTGATTTTATTTTAAATTTAAAAATCACACACAAAATCACACATTTCAGTTTCAAGTTCGCATTGAATTTCTGCATTTGTTTTAATACATTTTTTTATAATATGATAATAATACAAAGGGATTTATTTTATATTCCTGATTCAAATCATGATTTTTAAATTAGTGCATAATTAACAGAATATTACTATTTTACAACTTTGACGTTTTTATAAACCAAAAATGTGAGAATATTTGTTGTTATGATGACACTTCTGAGCTTCCGTACATGACTTAAACAAACTTTAAATGTAAAGGCAATGCAGGACATGTCATGTAAGACAGTTGCCTTTAATCATTTTTACACCAAAGTGTAATGGTAAATTATCCCAAAAACAAAAGCCCTGGTTTCTTATTTACGCATTTATAGGATTGTCTATTTCATTTACTACTTTGGGTCTCCGAATATCGGGCTTTTCAGACCAATTCGAAGACCCTTTTTTTTAAGCATGACACTAAACTGAAGTGTGCGTCTGAAGTGTTGTGAAGTTGTGTGAAACTAAAACTCTGCACAGAAGACCATTATCCTTTGTTGAACAATCATTTACAAACCGTTAAAAACCCCGACGCATTTCTGACATGTATTTTCTTTTTTTTCGTATTACAGCAGCAAGAAGGGAGCCGCCGCCCGCCGCAGAAAGTAGATCTTCCCAAAAACGAAAGTGCGATCTTCTCGAACACACGCCTGAGGAAAAGACGCGCACTTTGGCGAAGGTCCTAGCTCGGAAGAAGCCAGTAACGCTGAGGTGTACTTTGCGATTATCAACGCTCGTCCAGAAACATGCAACCAGGAGCCTTTGCTGCTGTTCATAAGGAATAAAAAAAACGAAAAAAGAAACTTGCATTCGTCATCACGCTTCATCGCCCTCAGCTGTTTGGTTCTCAGTATTTTTGTAAATAAAGTGTGACACTTCAAGCCATGACTGTAGAGCTGTTGTTATTCAAAAGAAATCAATAAAGTTCCGTATTTTTCAGACACTGTTTTCCAAACTGCAGAGTTGAATTGAACATGGAGCTAAATGGTGGAGAGACAGGATATATAGAGTCTGCGAACCCAAGTAAAACAAAGAGTCAAAACTCCAAAAAGTATATTTTATATTATCAATACTATAATATAGAATCAATTGGGATTGGGTACAGCAATTCCTTTAAAGGGTGTTTAAGAAAAAGTTAAGTTTACACAGTTGTCATTTGAAAATGGTCAAATATTGCATCAGGGTCAGATAGCCTAACTAGCTAACGTAGACAACTTTAAATCTGCTAGCTTGAATATGAAGATTATTTTTACTTTCCTTTTATAAACATGTAAATAAGCATTGACAAAAACAATATCATGTATGTATATTCTTATTTAGCTCAATAGTAGTATGGCTAGTCGGATCATGGAAAGTAGGGTAGGTATTACTAAACTGAAATGTGTTTATCTAATAGTTGGGTTTAATAAAATATATTATCAGTATAGGATTGAATATCTAGCCATAAAGGTTAACAGGCTAAAAAGTCAAGCATTTTACGTCTGCCATTTTGACAATTTAGTAAGATAATTTATATAATGAAAATCTAAAGTCAGTTAGGCTAACAAGCTAGCGTGGAACATTTTAAGTCTGCTAGCTTACTTAGAAAACGTTGCATATGTAGTAAATGAATATTACAATTATTTTCCAATCCTTTGACATGAAGGTAAATAAGCATTGACACAACAATATATAATGATTGTATTATCTCATTTAGCTTAATAGTAATACTATGGCTAGTGTGATCATGGTAAATTAGGCTAACTAGCTAACATATCAAACTTAGCATTACTAAAGCTAAGGCAGCGTTTTTCATACTTGAGAAGATTAACAGTGAAAGTCGGTTTTGAACTACAATGTGTGACAGAAACCTCTGAACATTGAGCTGCTTTCACATCAGTTTGGTAACCAAGATGATTTAAGTTGGGGTTTGGTTTAGAAAGTGAAGAGTTTTTAGAAACATGGGGATTACCCTGGGGTTGTTTTAAGGTTTTAATTCGATGCATTTCACTCGGGGGACACTTATCTGTCATATTTACTCAAAATAGGTCCAGATAAATGCTGGTTTATGGTTACAAAATAAAGGAAATCCAACTAAATGTCTTTGTTTTCCATTATGATTTCAACTCGAGTGTCCCGTTCAACTCGGCAGACATTTTGGGTTAGACATAACTACAAAAGAAAGTTGGTATGTTTTTCAATTTGAGTTTCAGGGGAGACCTTTCAGTCTAATATACACCTGAACATCAGCAGGAGAGGACTCTTTAAAGTAGAGACT
>CALSBZ010040068.1:1110-15159 GCA_943591055.1 Gobionotothen gibberifrons | reverse complement strand
CAGACTGTCCCACATTAGGGAGTGTCCCAGACTGTCCCACATTAGGGCAACTCACCCTAGTTATATACATAATGTTTTCTTGAACCCGTAAAGCTGCTATAAATTGCGTGAATGCTGAGGTTTCTGCGTGAAAGTACAAAGGAGCGTTTAGCAGTTGAAGCTGCAGAGTTTCTCCATTGACTTCTAAAGTAAGATTTTAACGAATTATGGTTAATATTTCTGGAATTATGAAAGTCATGAATGTTGGAGGAAAAGTCCTAATCAAGCCGTATATGTTGACGTTCTAGTTTCTCAGCATTCACACCAAATCAAAGTCCAAGTCAACTTTATTGTCAATCTCAAAAAATGTTTGTACACACAGAAAGATCGAAATAGTGTTTCCCACAGTCCCGAGGTTTAAAATAACATATTCAAATACAAGAACACTCAATAATCACAAAAAAACGCAAAATAACCGTTAACTTCAAGTAAGCAGGATATATATAAAAAAGATTATGTGCAAAACAGTGCAAACATATTTCCACAAATAGTGAGCGTGTAGATGTAAATGAATTTGTTAGTGTGTGTGAATAAACGGGGTGTGCTGGTATCGCCTTTCAATGCTTTTATCACTATTTATAAAGCTTACAAATGTTATCTTGAATCCGTGAAGCTGCTATAAACTGCGTGAATGCTGAGGCTTCTGAGTGAAAGTATGAAGGAGCATTTAGCAGTCGCATGAAGAGTTTTCAAGTCTGAAGAGTTTCTCCATTGACTTCTATAGTAAGATTTTAACGTCTGAATTTTGAGATTTTCAGCAAAAAGTTAGAATTTTGAGATTTTCAAAATTTTGAGAAAAAGTCAGAGTTTTTAGATTTTCTGAGAAAAGTCACAATTTATGAAAAATGCCTGTATCTATCTGTTATTTGATTTATCTGTTTTATTGTTCTATGTCCTATATATGTTCATGTTGCACTGTTGGAGGAGCCTGGGGAGTTTTTCATTGCCATATCTACACTGTAGCTGCTGAGCACATGGTGATAAAGCCTCTTTATTGAATCTTAAACATCTTGAATGAAAGTATGAAGGAGTTGAAGTCGCATGAAGAGTTTCTCCTTTGACTTCTAAAGTAAGATTTTAACGAGTTATGGTTAATATTTCAGGAAATATGAATGTTGGAAGAAAAAGACCCAATTAAGGCGTACATTTTGACTTTCGAGTTTCTCAGCATTCACACCAGATAACACAAATAGTGAGCGTGTGGATGTAAAATAACTTTGTTAGTGTGTGTGTGTGATAGGGCTGTACCCGAATATCCGAATATTCGTTCGTTGGAGTACTATTCGGGTTTCAATTTCGTTATTCGGATATTCTTTTTTTGTTGAATTAATTGAACTCTCCAATATCAACGTAAGAGCTTGTGCCTCTTCGGGGGGTGCTAACACTTAACCATAAACATTATCGTTTACTTTCTCCGTCTTTATATGTAGATATTACTTTTCTCCGTTAATCTCCGTCACGTTGTTTCCATAGCAACAACAACTTCCTGTCAACTGCGCTAACTCTCCTTCAAAATAAAAGCACGTCCATACAAAATAGGGAGCCAAGCCAAATTGCACTTAAGACATATACAACTGCAACGAAAGTAACAAACACAATGCGATATCCTTTTCAATTTCAAAGAACACACATTGGGTAACATCAGTGGTTCCCAAACTTTTTCATTCGGGACCCCCTTGGGTATTGGAAATATTTTTGGGACCCCCCAACCCGGTTCCCATCTATATTGGTAGGATTAATTGTATATTGTTGTAAAAACATTACATTTTCTCTGCTAATAATAATAAGATACAAAGATTCAACTATACTTTTATATGTTATTATGGATTACACATGAACAAAAGTGCTTGTAATAGATACTGTGAATTAATTTGGCCTAATTAAAACTGGTTGGCCTTCTGCCCTGAGTAGTAGATTTTTAAATTCAAATTTCTTTAAGGAAAATATATTAATGAACTACTATTTCTACTGCAGGTTGCAAACGATCACGTCACCTTTCCATTCCTATTCCACACATAGCCTATCAATGACTTGTGTGTGCTTGCTTTCCCTGGCAGATCTTCTCAAACCGGGGCTGTTGTTTTGAGACTCTCAGTTAATTCTCAATGTTCAGCGTTGATCTGTATTTCGTTTTGATGGCAGCAACAGCAGAAAAAGCCTATCTCACACATAGGATGTTGCAAAAGGCAGCATTATGCCCACAGCTCTCTGACCAATGAGATATTTTCGAGCAGTGTTTGTTTACAATTGAATAATAATAATAATAATAATACATTTGATTTATATAGCACACTTTAAAAACAATGTAATCTCAAGGTGCTTCACAAAGCTAAAAGGAGAAAATAATACAAATAAAAAAATCTTCCCGCGCCCCACAGTTTGAAAACCACTGGGTTACATTAACAAATAACTATAAAACAACAATACTGTAGAATAACTAAAAGAATGCCGTGAATAAACCGAAATACACGTGTTGAAGCGGTTCGCTGCTGATTACTGAAGAGTTTCTCCATTGACTTCTAAAGTAAGATTTGAACGAGTTATGGTTAATATTTTGTAGTGGTAATAGTGCGCATGGCCTAATTGAGCTTTACGTTTTGATGTTCGAGTTTCTCAGCATTCACACCAAATGGCTGTGCACATTGGCTTTAATCGAGTCTCCCAAACACTGAACAGTGAACAGTATATTGAAAAAGCATTAACATTCATTTTGCATTTTAAAAAAACCAAACATAAACCTGATCAAGTTGATTGTTTTTAGGGCAGTTGAGTGTCTTTGTTTATGAGCTTTAACGCAAACAACGCATCGGATATATTGAACAAATGTTATTTATTATTTTCACATCAGTTGGTATTGTTATTTATCCCAATATAAATGACGTTGCTAGCTTTTCAGCTAAAGTAATGTTTATCTTAATGTTAAAAAACACACACCACAACAAATAGTGAAGTACTTTGGTCTTTCACAGCCAGCTGCTCCTCCGACCACAGAAGTATTATTCCTTAGATAAGACGGAGACATTAAAGCCATTCACCTGCTAATTGTTGCCTTGAAATGTCAATTTACGTTGAAATCTAAGCTCTCAATCTCCTGCGTTAGTGTAAAAGAAACTAACCATGACTACATTATGAGGGGGCCGACAGTATGCAGGTCAAAGGTCAGATCCTCACCTCCTAGATATCTCAAATACTCCGTGTCCTGAGCTATGAAGAAACCTCCAATTAAGCGAAGTGTACATGCCTTCAGAAAGCGCCTCTCTTCACCCGGACGCTATTTAAAGGAGGAATCTGGTCCCGGGCTTAGAGGGTCTCCATCGCTCACATTCCCAACCGGAGGCTCTGGAGGATTTATTTTAGGGACACGGTTACCCCGAGTCCTCGTCAGACCAGACTCCACTGAACAGTGTGTGTGTGTGTGTGTGTGTGTGTGTGTGTGTGTGTGTGTGTGTGTACAGTATGTGTCTTACTGGCTTCTGTATGTGAGAGATCAAGAAAGAAATGCAGCTTCCTGTCTTCACCGTCAGACAGCTTCCTCTGACGCTGAGAATACTCTCCAGAGATCACGACTCTACAGAGTTCACCTGCAGCTCATCGCTGTCAGAGTGTCTGTGTTACTCAATGTGCGTCTTTAAAGACTCAAAACACATGTTGATTATGTTCCTCTTCGTTTCATGAGTTTTTAGGTGTGTTGGTTGACAGCTTGCTTCCACTGTTTAACACGAATCCATTCAGATATAACTCTGTTTTTTGTGAAATTAATAAAGTCACATGTTTTCAAATGCAGGCTTTTGAACCCCAGTGTGAGCAAAACCTTCTTAAAGTACTATTAAATAAGTCAGGGCTTAACAATGTAAACCTAAACGTAGTTATATGCTTGTTCTGAATGCTTTTGGTTACTTTTTAGAGGGCAGACAGTTTGTTCAACCCGGTCTCACAGTCTGCGTACAAATGACACGACTTTGCAAAGTCGTGCAATAGATACGCAGAAGTCCGTTTTTGCGTGCATATGATACGCTGATATTGCACCTCAAACATTGAAACAAAGAGCTCTGTGGCTTCAGGCTTGATCGCCGTTCCAATGACAGTTTGAATGTTTGCGGTGCAATAAACGACACAGCAGCTTATTGGGTTATGGTTAGGGTTAGGGTTAAATAAATGGCAAAGATATGTAGAAAATAAACGCATTTAAGATACGCTCATAACAAACGTAACGTGGGAGAAAATTGTAGAAAAAAAACGTATTTGACATACGTTCATAACAAACGTAACGTGGGAGTATCTTATGCACGCACAAACTGACTTCTGCGTATCTATTGTACGACTTTGCAAAGTCGTGTCATTTGTACGCAGACTGAAGAGAGTGGGCTGGTTTGTTAATATGCAACGGACATATTAGCAATGGACCATTGTACCATTGCATTGGTTCTATGCACTGCCCACCCCTCCAAAGCTGTCATTGTGTGAGCTGTCATAATCTTTTTTGACTATGCACTGCAACATTTGTTTTGTTTTGTAATTATTTATTTTATTTGTTCGAAATAAATGTATCAATCAATAATCGATTAATGATGAGTGCCTGCAAACATATCAGAACATGCTCTTTTCAGCCCCGAGTATATTTAGATGTCATGCTTTTCTCTGTCTTTTACCTAAAGTGAATATCTTGGACTGACAAAACAAGACATCTAACCTCATCTTGGTCTTTGAGAAAACTCTGATTGACAATGTTCACCTTTTAACCCTTAGATGCATAAGTGGGTCTTTTTGGACCCGGTGAGGCGGTTTTCTTGGAGTATCTTTGTAATTACATTTTGTTATCATTTCATATTCCAGCTAATCCTCAAAAAACATGTTTTGGATATCATGCCATTCACATTTTAAATTTACATTTTAAGAAATTGTAGTTTTTGTATTTCTACCCCAAGCTTCCATAAGTGGGTCAAAAACGACCCGCATGCATTTTCTATGGAATTTCGTTTTTGTCAAAATGTAAAAAAAAATTCTAAAATTCTAAATA
This sequence comes from Gobionotothen gibberifrons, assembly GCA_943591055.1. NCBI lineage: Eukaryota > Metazoa > Chordata > Actinopteri > Perciformes > Nototheniidae > Gobionotothen > Gobionotothen gibberifrons. Next base: position 10,103 of record CALSBZ010040068.1, on the reverse strand, counting down.
GTGAAAAATTCAATTTCAAATATTTCTAATGTGAACCAAAATATAATACTAAATATTACAAGTGATTTTTCGTAACCAAAATTACATAAAAACACATTATTCTAATACGGGTCCTTTTTGACCCACTTGTGGAAGAGTGTAGGGTCAGTCACTCGGGCATCTAAGGGTTAAACCAAACAATAAATCAATTAACCCAGAAAAGGATCCACCGATTTAACAAAAATTAAAATGTTATTTCTTTCTTTGTTTATTCCACACATGGCAGTTATTTTGAAACAAAACATGTTCACTTAAACTGTTTGGTTTTGTTATAGCACATGGTGGAAAGGAGCAGGGAGAAGGACATCTTATTTCTCTGCCCCTTCTTACACAAACACCAAACAAATATTCTTTCAGTCACTGTTGCTTACAAATACTGAGAGAGAAAACCTAAGAGAAGATAAGATTAGAATACCTAAGATAAGAACCTAAACCACTCTACTTTTTGAACTTGCTAAAAGGCGTATTTTAATAATAAGCCATCCTTAGTCTTCCCCCTGAACGCCCCACACGCCTCAGTACATTCCTCCACGATGGGCGAGCTGTCAGCATCTGCTCTGAGTGCTTCTGGCTGTAAGAGGAGAGAAATCTCGACCCCCCCCACGATGAAAACGCTCATTTAAACCTCCAGGCTGCGCTACATATGGCCGCTGCACTTTTAAGAATCTCTCTTTTAACACTTGGCAGAGAAGTGCAGCAGAACGCACTCGGGTCGGGTTATAAATGGCTCCCAGGGGCCCGTTTCCTCCTGACGAGGCCCAAACTCTGGCCTGGGGGTCCCGAGGGGGGGACGCCTCGTTACAGGCTGAGGGTCCAGGGCGGAGAGGAGCTGAAACCCAAGCATCATTGAACATTTCATCGAACGCACCGAGAGTCACCGCTGTTTTGGAAACGTGAGAGTTTAGTGTCAAACAGCAGCAGGACGACAAGTTCAACGGCGAATAATAAAACTCAGACACGTTTACGGCTTAGCACCATCTCCAGAAACCGGCTATCCCATTGGATCTTCGAACAGCAACCTTTTTGAAAGTTAATTGAAGACTTATCTTTTTAATTTGGCTTTTAATTTGGGGCAATTGTAATCTTTTGTAGTATCACTGTCCTATTGCTATATAAATACATTTAAATACGTTTACGGCTTGGCACCAACTCCAGAAAACATGTTTAAAGACCTTTACTGATTTCACCAAATAATGTCAGTCTTTTTTTAAAGTTTGAACCCTACATTTGGAAAAAGAAAGCAGCTGATGAAGGGATCTGCATGACTGTTCAGTTAACAGCTAGAGATGGGATGCCTTACAAGTAATGGTCCTTTTCAGTGCTGCAGATTCAAATACAATTGGCAAAAAACTCCTCTAATGTAACTCAAAAATCCAAGTGTTTTCAAGATGGCCTCCGATAAGGTCTTGGAAATGTCAAAATATCACTTTCACTTTGCCTATATTAAAGATCTTGGTCATCATACACGTTTGAACCCAAGCATCATTGAACATTTCATCGAACGCACCGAGAGTCACCGCTGTTTTGGAAACGTGAGAGTTTAGTGTCAAACAGCAGCAGGACGACAAGTTCAACGGCGAATAATCAAACTCAGACACGTTTACGGCTTAGCACCATCTCCAGAAACCGGCTTTCCCATTGGATCTTAGAACAGTTTAAAGTTCAAGACCTTCTTAATTATGCTTTTAATTTGGGACGATTGTAATTTTGTGGTTCAGTGATATAACTCTTTCTGTTTGTGTATACCTTGCTTTTAATTAGATTCCTAACTTCTTATTGTCATTTTCTGTCATACTCTGTAAAGTACGTTGGGCTGCGTCAAGCATGAAAGGTTCTATATACATTTGGGCTGTACCCGAATATTCGTTCGTTGGAGTACTATTCGGGTTTCAATTTCGTTATTCGGATATTCGTTTTGTTTGTTTTTTCCCCGTTTTCTTTTCAAATTTAATGTATTGAAATCTTTAATATCAAAGTAAGAGCTTGTGCCTCTTCGGGGGGTGCTAACACTTAACCATAAACTTTATCGTTTACTTTCTCCGTCTTTATATGTAGATATTACTTTTTCTTCGTTAATCTCTGTCACGTTGTTTCCATAGCAACAACGACTTCCTGTCAACAGCGCTACCTCTCCTTCAAAATAAAAGCATGTCCATGAATAGGAAGCCAAGCCAAATTACACTTAAGACGTATACAACTGCAACGAAAGTAACAAACACAATGCGATATCCTTTTCCATTTCAAAGAACACAAATTGGGTTACATTAACAAATAACTATAAAACAACAATACTGTAGAATAACTAAATGAATGCTGTGAATAAAACCGAAATACACGTGTTGAAGCGGTTCGCTGCTGATTACTACGCCTTTACTGATTTCACAGTCTTTTTTAAAAGTTTGAACCCTACATTTGGAAAAAGAAAGCAGCTGATGAAGGGATCTCCATGACTGTTCAGTTAACAGATGGGATGCCTTGAAAGTAATTGCCCTCTTCAGTGCTGCAAATAAACTCCTTTTTAAGGTTACTTTTGTACTACTAAAGAAATCCAACATATCTGCTATTTTCTTCAAGATGGCCACCATAAGGTCTTGGAAATCACTTTCCCTATATTAAAGATCTTAGTGTTGATTAAAATACTTTTGGCCACGTAGAAAGGAATTACTCAGAAGCCTATTTGAACCATATCTTAGAATAGATGAATACTCGATTCTGATTGGTCGATTGGGACATCTCAGAGGTCAATCCGTTTATTTTCTTAGAGGAAGCAATACAATAATTTTCAAGTCAATAACACCAATTAATATTGGGAGTCAAGTCGTTAGTGTGTTTAGTTTGTACCCTTCAGGATGATCAAGATCCCTCCGTTTCGCGTCAGGCTCCATGATCACCCTCGCTGCACGTTATCCCTTACAGTCAACATTCATTCTAATGGAAAACTGGCTATCCCAGCAGGTGTTGTAGTTGACAGGTATTTCTGAAGTTTCTAAATTGTAAATTAGATTTCCCAATACTCAAAAAAAAGATGAAACGGTGAAACTACATTTAAATCCTCTGATAAGATTTTGTGATAATTGAGCAACGTAATTAATTCATGAGAATGAAAGCAGCTGATAACGGGAAGTGCTTGACTGTTTTTAATTAACAGGGTTTAAGTTAGTTAGTTAGTTAGTTAGTTAGTTAGTTAGTTAAGTTTAGTTAGGGTTGGGGTTAGTCCAACAGAAAGGAACTCATCCTCAGAGGAACCCGCTGTGTGTTTGTAGAGAATAGACTCCTTACATCCCATTTGGATAACCAAATGACAGACTGGTTTGCAGACGGAAACACTCTGAATCTCTCCTCGTGGTCCGTGACCTCCTGACTGGGCGTGAACCCGGCGGTCCGAAAGGTCGCGACCTCTCTGTCCGTTTCCTCTGTTTGGCTTCAGAGCTGATTCTCCAGAGCCAGCTGGGAATTCAGACACACAAACAGAACAAGCTCTGACTCTCTGACCCGGAAGGAACACCTCAGCGTCGGAAGAAGGGGTTTAAAAAGAACACGTTAACACAGTGTCACCGATCTGATGGGTACTTTGAAAACGTCATGGTTACTGTCGTTTGTTGTCTTTGTTGTTTGTAGTATGTTTTAGCACTGTATTATATAGTTATTATACTCACTGTTTTTAGCCACAGACCGGAGGCTGGCAGCCCGAGTTGAAATCTAAATGAATGTTGATTTCAAATATGGGTTTGGTCAAAGCAAGAGGGCAGAAGGTCGGGCTGTAGAAAGTGGGTTTTTGGGAACCTACTTTATGCTCTAGTCTATTATTACCATTTTATTTGGACAAAGTTCTCGAGCGGCTTTTTTTGTACTCTTAACCACAGTTAGATTTGTAGAGAACATGTTTCTCAACTAAGGTATTGATATTGGTGCCAGAACGTGGTGGTATTTGCATGTTTTTAATACATTCAAATCGGATCAAATACAGACCCGGACTTTAAAGTTACGAGATGGTCCAACTAATGAGCATTTGGTTAGACATCTTGAGCTTTCTTTGAATTCAGAAGTGTGCAATACAAATTATATTTAATATCTTTACCTGTTGAGATCAAAATGAAGGCTGAGTTTAAAGATGGTTATGGTCAATGCATTTGGGCAGGAAGTAGGGACCTTTTTTGATTTGGATAAAGTTCTCAAACTGCCTTTTTGTACCCCTAACTCCAGTGAGGTTATATGTAGAGAACATGTATGCACAGTATTCCTCAAACTAAGGTATCGATATTGGTTCCAGAACATGGTGGTATTTATTAACATGTTTTAATAATTCAAATATAGACCACAAGCATTGAGAAATTGGTTGGACATCTTGAGGAGTTCCTGTTTTTAAAAGTGTGAAATATAACGTTCACTAATCATTTTTACGGGAGAAGGTTGTCTCAAAGTTAGATATCGATATTGGTGCCAGAACAAGGTGGTATTAACACGTTTTAATAATTCAAACCTAGACCTGGATTCTAAAGGCACACTAGCATCCGAATTTGGTAAATCTCTGTATTTAAAAGTGTGCGATATATAAATGATACTCACTATTTTTACACGCAGGCCAAAGGCTGGCAACCACAGTGAGGTTGACTCAAAGTAGAAGAAGAAGAAGACGTACTTCATTAATCCCTCACAGGGACGAAAGATGATAATGGTCCATGTATGGGGGCAGGAAGTTAAGAACTTTTTTTTATTTGGACAAAGGTTCTCAAGCAACCTTTTTGTACCCCTAACTCCAGTGAGGTTATATGTAGAGAACATTACATTACATTACATGTTACGCTTTTATCCAAAGCGACTAACATACTCAATACTGTGGGCAATCCCCACAGGAGCAATTTGGGGTGAAGTGTCTCAGGGACACAACGACATGCTGACTGCAGTGGGGTTTGAACCTGAGACCCCCTGATCCGAACACCAACGCACCAGTCCACTGCGCCACACGCCTCCCGAACATGTATGTATTTCTCAAACTAAGGTATTGATATTGGTGCCAGAACGTGGTGGTATAAGCATGTTTTTAATAATTCAAATTTGGACTCAGATTTTAAAGGTACACTAGCGTTAATCGGACCAATGAGGATTTCGTTTGAGGTGTTCCTGTTTTTAGAAATGTACGATATATGAATTAGATGTATTAATTTAACCTTCATACCTTGAGGTGTCCATTGGCTGAGTTTAAAGATGTTAATGGTCCATGCATGTGGGCAGGAAGTAGGACTCTATGAAGTAAAGAAGGGACCCCACTTTATGCACCGGCCTAATATCCTATTTAATTTGAAAAAAGTTCTTGTGCTGCCTTTTTGTAACCCCAACCCCAGAGAGGTTAAGAGATGTGTCGAGAACATTTCGAAGGTAGCTAAGGTATTGATCTTGGTGCCAGAACATGGTGGTATTAACATGTTTTCATAATCCAAATATAGACCACAAGCGAGTTCCTGTTTTTAAAAGTGTGCGATATAAATTTCAATCACTATTTTTACCGCAGGCTTGCAACTAGGGCTGTCCCCGAATATCCGAATATTCATTCGTTGGAGTACTATTCGGGTTTCAATTTGGTTATTCGGTTATTTTTTTATTTTTTTTTTATTATGCTTTTATCACTATTTATAAAACCACAAAATGTTATCTTGAACCCGTAAAGCTGCTATAAATTGCGTGAATGCTGAGGTTTCTGAGTGAAAGTAATGAGGAGCATTTGAAGTTGAATGAAGAGTTTTCAAGTCTGAAGAGTTTCTCCTTTGACTTCTAAAGTGAGATTTTAACGAGTTATGGTTAATACTTCAGGAAATATGAATGTTGGAAGAAAAGTCCTAATTAAGGCGTACATTTCAAGTTTCGAGTTTCTCAGCATTCACACCAAATAACACAAATAGTGAGCGTGTGGATGTAAAATGACTTTGTTAGTGCGTGTGTGTGATAGGGCTGTACCCGGATATCCGAATAATCGTTCGTTGGAGTACTATTCGGGTTTCAATTTCGTTATTCGGATATTATTTTTTCTTTTCCTTTTTTTTTTTCCATCCGCTCTGCACTGCGGCTGCCTGAATTTATTGAAATCTCCAATATCAACGTAAGAGCTTGTGCCTCTTCGGGGGGTGCTAACACTTAACCATAAACGCTATTGTTTACTTTCTCCGTCTTTATATGTAGATATTAGTTTTCTCGTGTTGGAGCGGTTCGCTGCTGAGTACTACGTCCCCCCCCCCCCCCCCACGCGGGCCGAATATTGGCTGCTGATTACTACCGATTATCCGGAGCCCGGAAAATGGTATTCGGGACAGCCCTACTTGCACCCCCAGTGAGGTTGTCTCAAAGTAGAAGAAGATAAGATAAGATTCTGTACTAACTGTGAAGTCCACCGAGACAAATGTAACATTTGTGATATTGGGCTATATAAATAAACATTGATTGATTGACTTTATTTATCCCGAAGGAAATTGTTGTGCCAGAGTTAAACAAATACAATAAACACAGCAGCATGATAATACAACTGTACACTAAAGTGCAGTAAAAAGAGCAATTCGATATCTACAGGAAACAAAGATGGTCGCATCATTAATGTAAATATTAACAGTATATAGAAGAAGACGACGAAGATATACTTCATTAATCCCTCACAGGGACATGTCTTTCTCCAAGAACCAGAACGTGGTGGTGTTAGCATGTTCAATAAGATGAAATCAGGGTTCAGTGTTGGTGTTTTGGGGGCAGGGTGGAGGTCCTGGAGGTCACAGACTGACCCTCAGTGAAAGCCTCCTCTCAGACAGGACACCAGATATGACGATTATCAGCGCGGAGACGTAAACAGCTGAGCGTCTCCTCCAGAAAACATGGCGTCTCTTTCCCCCGATACCTGAGCGCCTCTGTTTACGCTGAGGTGAGGCAGCAGCCGCTCGGAAAGCGATACTCGCAGCGTGTTTACTCAACTGCTGCGTCCTAACCTCGGTACCTTCGTGGCTCCCGACATGATCCACCTTAATGCTGACAAATGACTTTCTGACCAGGAAGCAGAGGGGGGTTGTGGGTAATCGATCCGTGGAGAGGACACTAAACACTTCGGAGACTCTCATTGCTAAGTTGAAGTTCAGCCGTCAAGTCGTGGTTAATGAAGACGTGAGGAGCGTCATTACACTTGGTTATAAATGGCTGGAGGAAAGTGTGCTCAGTTGTACTTTTATATCATAAGCCTGGTTTGTATTTCAACACATCCCATCAAAAAACCCAAACCAACAATAATTGCATCGCACAAACCCTGATATTTATGCTTCCATAGATCTACATAGATCTAAACTCAATGAGCAACACTTTTTACATTTGAGATGAGTTGCCGGTTGGCGCTTATCCAATCATGCAATTGTTGATTTGTCGCATTTGTGGTCGTATCAAGAGGCTTTTTAACAATCATTACAAGTCTACGAGTCAATTTATATTTCATATTTTGACCTTATGTGACAAACTCTGGTTTTAACGCAAAGTTCGGCAGCTCCTTTTGTCTCCTGCTCGCTCAGCAGATTAAGTGTTTGTTTGTTTGGGGAGAAGTTTTAGGGGCTTCAAACCCTGGAGAAGTGGTACCCGCTCAGTGTTTAGGGGTCTCTTCTCACTCAGGACTGCTTATATTAGGGCTGTGCAATTAATCGTATTTTAATCGCAATTACCATTTTGGCCTGCCACAATTACGAAAACAACATCATCGAAAAAAACTATTATTTTTCTTTGCTAGGTTGTGAAAATATTTGATCTAATTTATTTGTATTTATATATGTTTAGTATCTTGTGGAAGTGCGCTCCAAAATATTTGTTGATCTTGTTTATTGGTATATATTATTTTGATATTTATTTAAATGTAAATATAAATGTATAATTTATTTTTGTATTCGTTTTTCAGTTGAATTATACGTTCAGGGTAATCAGCAGTTAACAACATACTGTTGAAATTATTATTTCTATTTGTTTTAAAGTTCAATAAATGGATGTTTTCAAAGTTAATGAATAATCGTATTTAATAATCAATTATTGATCAAAATAATCGTGATTATGATTGTTGCCATAATCGCACAGCCCTAGCTTACATAGTGGATGGATTTCAGCTTCTCTTTGATCAGTGGGGTCAAACTAAATTTCAACTCGGGCCACATCAGCATCGTCAAAGGGCCGGTTTTATATATAAGAATAAATATATAAATGTTTAATATATATAAAATATTGTATCATATAACAGTCTTGCCTCTGCATTGGATTATTATCGGATAGGGTAATAACTTCATAATTCTAGTCTAGTTCAGTGATTCTCAAATGGGGGTACGCGGACCCCTGGGGGTACGTTGGGGTACTGCAGGGGGTACGTGAGATTTCAACAACAAAAAAAGGTTAATTAAAAAAATAATCTTAGTACAATAAGTTAAATAGAAAACACCATTTTATATCAAATATTCCTAGAACCACCAAGGGGCTCCTCATATAAACATGTCAAATGTGTGTATTGTATTTTATAGTTTTTCCCCAATATATCATTTTGTTCATTGGTTTGTTAAACATATTACTTAAATTGAAAAACTCCTTGGAAAAATCTGTTTTATAAAAATGTTATTATTTTTCATGCATGAAGATGAAAATATCCTTAGTTTGTTGTAATGCACGAAGGAGTTAATAAATCACACACTGAGGGAACATCACTATATTGTAATTATTTATATTGGCTTTTTCGATAAAAAATGTCTGGGTCGGTCAGGGAGTACTTGGCTGAGAAAATGTTTCAAAGGGGGAACATTACTGAAAAGAGTTTGAGAAGCTCTGCTCTAGAGCAAACAATTGCAAGTCCCCAATTTCGAAATCTTTGGCGGAAATCGCACTCCACTTAAAGCGGGGCCTCTCATATGACGCACACCTGTTAGCCTGTTAGCCTGTTAGCCTGTTAGCCTGTTAGCCTGTTA
>CALSBZ010040065.1:0-11799 GCA_943591055.1 Gobionotothen gibberifrons | reverse complement strand
AGTACTTCTACTTTTACTCAAGTACAAGATCTGAGTACTTCTACTTTAACTCAAGTACCAGATCTGAGTACTTCTACTTTTACTCAAGTACCAGATCTGAGTACTTCTACTTTTACTCAAGTACAAGATCTGAGTACTTCTACTTTTACTCAAGTACCAGATCTGAGTACTTCTACTTTTACTCAAGAACAAGATCTGAGTACTTCTACTTTTACTCAAGTACAAGATCTGAGTACTTCTACTTTTACTCAAGAACAAGATCTGAGTACTTCTACTTTTACTCAAGTACAACATCCCAGTACTTCTACTTTTACTCAAGTACAAGGTCTGAGTACTTCTACTTTTACTCAAGTACAACATCCCAGTACTTCTAGCCCACTGACGTGTTTTCTGACATTAGGATCAGAGGTGGGAAGTAGGTGAGTACAATGACATGAGGTTACATAAATACACATTGTCAGGTACCTCAGCGAACTGCGGCCCCCCCTGGTCCTCGCTGTCCGCGGCTCCTCCCTGGAGCAGCAGGGCCAGGGTGACGCACAGCAGCAGCGGGCCCCACAGGTCCCAGTCCCGCAGCAGCACGGAGCTCCTCTTCGGGTACAGCACGTGGACGAATTTACTGCCCACCGCCCGAAGATCCCGCAAAATGGTCGCCTTCACGGGTTCATCCAGGGTGGAGAACTCATCCTCTTCCCCCCGCTGTCTGCTGGAGGAAGAGGAACCCATTGGCACAGAAATGTCTCCCTCCACGGGGATATCTTCCGAGATAGAGACGTCCGAAAGTCCGGCGAATTGTCTGTTAGCCTCGTCCGCCATGTTTGTCTTTCTGTTGGCGTTGCGTTAATCCCGGGAGTTTAGACGACCCCAGCAAGAAGACAGCTAGTAAACAAAGCTCTTAGCTAGTACATAAAGCTCTCAGATAGTAAATACAGCTCTCGGAATGGAGCTGGACGGACACTTGTTGCTGTAAAAGCAGCGCAATGTTCAGGTTGGTCCAGTTTTGTTCCGCAGCTCCACGTCAGCTGAGCTTGTTTACTTCCGCAGGACGAGAGGAACGAACATCCGGTTGGTGCGTTCAGGGACAGGATCAGAGAATCAGAATGAACGCTTCCAAGCATACGTTTTTTTGTACTGTAAAGAAGGGTTTTTTAGCTGGCTGCGGCGATCGTTTTTGGTTGGTCATTTACAATGTTGAGTTGACAGCTGCTCAAGCTGTCGATCCGCTCCCTCCCCACCACTCTTAACAACGTTAACAGACAGCAGAGCAGTGGGAGCCGGTTGGTCAATCCCCGACCCGTATTGCGCATGCGCAGATCTAAGATCTAGTAGAAATGATAAAAAAGTAAAAGTCTGCTGCTTATTGTTCTACTAGGCCAAAATAGAGTCAAAGAGTATATGAGAGTGAGAGTGTGTTCATTAATATATTTGGCAGTTTGGAGTAAGTCTGTAGATGTGTGTGTGTGTGTGTGTGTGTGTGTGTGTGTTTCATAGGCCTCTCACGATAATTAATTTTGTTGGATACATTTTCCCGGAAATTATTGCGTTAAATGATAATATTGTCGGCACTGTTGTATGACTATTTTAGACCACTGACATAATGATCATATATAATAATAATTCAAGTACATCCTTTCAAACTGCTAGTCACATCCTCATGTAAATGGAAATGTATCGAGGTCAGAAAAGTTATTGAGTTCATTTTTATTTATCGTACGATAAGTCAATGAATTGCTTATCGCGACAGGCACACAATAAAACAGTGGAAACAAACATGTGTTTGACTTTCAATAGTGAATGAAACGTTGTGCCCTTTATAGTCTGTGTCCAATATTGTGTATTTGTATATATTGTATATATATCCTATATATATGCTAAGGTCCCGCTGCTGACACGATAGCAGTCATTTAGTGCGCATATGTGTAATTAAACTCCAGCCAGGTACCCAAAGTTGGCAACCCTGCCCAAGTAGATGGAAGGAACGAGGTATTTGCTGTCTACAGAGAAGAAACTGTCAAGTTTGGCTGTACTCAGCATTGAATCAAAACGCACTAAAGCTTTGGATCTTAATACGTTTGTGAGGCGTTGTGCTGAACAACATGGTAATCACCGCATTCAGCTGTTATAGTCATGCAGAGGCGGGGGAAGGTACTTTGAGTGGGGGTGGACTCCGCTGTATATCAACATAAACACGTCGGATATTGAAAGTGCAGTCGGATTCTCTAAAGTACCGCAGTCTCTTCTCCTAAGTCCTTTTGAAATCTCCTATGCACTATTCCTTAACCCCCGTGACCTTTCACTCAGAGGTCAAGGGATAGACGATAGGAGCTGATTTTTTGACTATTCGACAGAAACCTATAACTGAGTTTCCTCCTGAAACAAAGCACAGTGTTCATCCTCACTCAGTCTGACCCCTCCCTCACTAAAACATATTTGTACGCATAGCTATATATACTTCATCCCTATTTGTCCTACTCTTCCAGTTTAACATTTCACTTTCAAGCTTTCAACAAAGTCAGTGCATTTGAGCTGTGACTATTTTGATTCAAATCATTTCACTTTTCTGCATTTCTCCGCTGAGTTCAGCAGTTTGTAAGGAAGGAGGTTCAGTGTCCTGGATCACGTTAGGTAGGGGTGTCTCTGTGATGGGGTCCTGTGGGGAGGGAGGGTCCTGGGAAGGGGACACAGCGGGAGACGACTCCTCGGAGGAACTCACCTCGATGGACTCTAAGGAATCTGAGGTTTCTTCTTCTCCATTGAGACACATCTGTTGGAGGGTCAAAAGAAAAGATTTAAAAGAAGGTTTCAACCACAAATCATCATTTTGGTGTCAATTAAAGAGGACGTGTAAAGTTTTCAGGTTCATATTTAGTGTGAATGCACAGGATAAGGAGTCCTTATCCCCCCCCCACACACAATCAAAACTACTACTACTAGTACTCACAGTAAAAAACGACTTACAAAACAAGTATTTAACCCCTTTCAGATTTTGTAAGTTTACCCACTTATTTTACAACTAAAAGCTCTTTTCAAATGAAGAGCAGGTTGTAACCGAGGCTCTGTGTAGGTCAGAGTTTGATGAGCCCTCCCTCTTCTTCCTGCTATCAGACACAGCCAGCTGCACTCTGTACTTCCTGGTTCTTCCCCTTCAGATCCACACTGAGGAGGAGGAGGGGTGTAACCAACATGTGGGGAAAGTACGAGAGCTGATAGGCCACATTCACCGCCCACACACACTTCCTGTTCAGATCAGCAGTCTCACTAGTTTCAGCTCTCAGGAAGTGAAACTCACACACTCGCTGCTACTGAGAGGTGAAATGGCGCAGAAAGGAGTTCAGCTGGAGCGGGACATCTTAATATCTTGTCCCATCTGTCTGGATCTACTGAAGGATCCGGTGACGACTATCTGTGGACACAGCTACTGCATGAAGTGTATTAAAGGCTTCTGGGACGGAGAGGATGAGAAGAGGATCCACAGCTGCCCTCAGTGCAGGCAGAGCTTCACACCGAGGCCTGTCCTGCTGAAGAACACCATGTTAGCAGCTTTAGTGGAGGAGCTGAAGAAGACTGGACCCCCACCTGCTCCTCCTGCTGATCTCTGCTATGCTGGAGCTGGAGATGTGGCCTGTGATGTCTGCACTGGGAGGAAACTGAGAGCCTGTAAGTCCTGCCTGCAGTGTGTGGCCTCTTACTGTGACAAACACCTCCAGGGTCACTATGAATCAGCTGCATTAAAGAAACACAAGCTGGTGGAGCCCTCCAAGAAGCTCCAGGAGAACATCTGCTCTCGTCACGAAGAGGTGATGAAGCTGTTCTGCCGCACTGATCAGCAGAGTATCTGTTCTCTCTGCTCTGTGGACGAACACAAAGGCCACGACACGGTGTCAGCTGCTGCAGAGAGGACTGAGAGGCAGAGAGAGCTGGAGGGGAGTCGACTAAACATCCAGCAGAGGATCCAGGACGGAGAGAAGGAGGTGAAGCTGCTTCAGCAGGAGGTGGAGGCCGTCAATGGCTCTGCTGATAAAGCAGTGGAGGACAGTGAGAAGACGTTCACTGAGCTGATCCGTCTCATGGAGAAGAGAAGCTCTGAGGTGAAGCAGCAGCTCAGATCCCAGCAGAAGAGAGAAGTGAGTCGAGTCAGAGAGCTCCAGGAGAAGCTGGAGCAGGAGATCTCTGAGCTGAAGAGGAGAGACGCTGAGCTGAAGCTGCTGTCTCACACAGAGGATCACAACCAGTTTCTGCTCAGCTACCCCTCACTGCCAGCCCTCAGTGAACCTACACTCTCCTCCAGCATCAACATCCGTCCTCTGAGCTACTTTGAGGACGTGACGGCGGCCCTGTCAGCAGTCAGAGACAAACTACAGGACGTCCTGAGAGAGGAATGGACAAACGTCTCACCGACTGAAGTGGATGTTTTACTGCCAGCAGCAGCAGAGCCCACCACCAGAGCTGGGTTCTTAAAGTATTCACAGGAGATCACTCTGGATCCAAACACAGCAAACAGACAGCTGATATTATCTGAGGGGAGCAGAAAAGCAACATTCATGGGACAACATCAGTCTTATCCCAGTCACCCAGACAGATTCACTTGTTGTCGTCAGGTCCTGAGTAGAGAGAGTCTGACTGGACGTTGTTACTGGGAGGTGGAGCAGAGAGGGGAAGTAGTTTTTGTAGCAGTCGCATACAAGAATATCAGCAGAGCAGCAGGGGGGGGAAGTTTATTTGGAAACAATGACAAATCTTGGTCCTTAGATTGTTTCCAAAACAGTTATTCATTTCGTTACAACGGAATCATCACTCCCGTCTCAGGTCCTCCGTCCTCCAGAGTAGGAGTGTACCTGGATCACAGAGCAGGTGTTCTGTCCTTCTACAGCGTCTCTGAAACCATGACTCTCCTCCACAGAGTGCAGACCACGTTCACTCAGCCGCTACATGCTGGAGTTTATCTTTATAATTATGGAGACACAGCTGAGTTTAGTAAACTCAAATAGCCTGAAGTCCTTGGAGGAACTCTTCTACTCCTTAAACTCACCGTGTGTCCATCAGAGCTGATTGTCCATGTCTTCACTGTGCAGAGATCAGCTGTCAATCAAACATGATGGGCGGGGCTTCAACACCTCCTCATGAGTTGCTCTGTAGATGTTGGACTTTCTTCCGGCTCCTTCCTGTGTCTGTGTAGCCATGGAGACCGTCACTGCTCAGGAGGATCCTTGATCACCTGAACTGATTTGTAAACTTTGCTCTAAACATGTGTTGGATATTTCTTTTGATTCATGTTGTTGTTTCTCTTGTAACGCACGAGTCTTCAGAGAGCAGCAGAGCTTCTTTTATTCTACACATTTTATTCCACTTTCTAAAACAACAGAGACATTTATAATCACATGTATTATTCTGACAGATTAAATGTTATTGTTGCCCAAATTAACTCACATGAGTTCCCAGATGGTTATAACACTTATTTCATCATCACATGTTTATTTAAAATGATATTACTTCCTGTCACGATCATAATCAATAAGTACATCATTCATTATTCTGCTGTAAATAGCTTAGAGTCTTTGCTTGGGAAATAAAATGTTATTGTTTTTGTTGGAGAAATACTATTTTCTCCTCCTTGTCTTAGTTCTAATGCCCTGACATCATGGGTCACTCTGAACTGTTGATGACCTTGCAGCTTCCTCTTCTTGCGATAGGAGGAGGCAGGGCATGTTGTTGATATTTATGAGAAGGCAGACTAGCTGTCTCCTAAATGTCTCTTTCTGTGTGGCGTGACAAAAGTACGCAACTCTCTCCAGAAGACGTCGCAGATGGTCGTGACACCTTTCCGACACCTGAGGATGATATTAACACCACCTCCATTTACGACCTTGTTGTTATCTCCGTCTTTTGGACTATATAAGCTTGATGTTTTCTGCTGCTCCCTTGAGCAAACCATATACCCCATGTGTGTGAGAGTTAACCCATATCCTTTGTATGTGATTTAACTCTGCTCCTTCTTGCAAGAATAAATTAGAACCTGATCATTGATTCTCAACCTGGTGTCGAGTGATATTTTTCTAACATATTGGTCCTTCGAGCCGGATCCAAGATCTCCTTTTTTCTCCGGGCACACGAGCCTGACACTGTGCACAGGGAGTCGAGTGACTCTTACAAAAAGACCCCTACCTTGTTTCCCTTACAAAGAAACAATTTGGTAAATAGGGGGGCCAGGTTACGCTGGAGAGGAGAGGAGTGACGGATCCTTTGAACCACCGACACAGGAGAGAACGTCAATTCAGGCACCGTTTTGGTTTAAAGCCCCTGGTTCGCGGACGATACCTAAAAAGTCCTGGAAAGACAAGGTAAACTTAACTAACTATGGTTTATTGTTTAAACTAGAGGCCTCGGTGAAAATAGTTTTTTGTCACAAAAACTATGAGGTCAGTTTTTGTTAGTTTTCTTATAAAAAAACAACTAACAAAGATTCATATTTGTCGCTCTTATATGGTGCATTTTCTTAGTTTTACTAAAACTATTGTGTGACTTCATAGCAGGTTAAACGCGGTACGGCTTTTAGGGTGCGTAGAGAAGTTCGGTTATGGGTCTTTTCTGAGTTTTGGGGAAAACTTAGACAGCTATTTTTCTTAGTATTTTAGTAAAAACTATTGTATGACTCTAACAGGTTAACGAGGTACGGCTATTTTATAGTGGGAGACTAAGTACGGTTTTGAGTATTTTTTTTCATAGTTTTGGGGAAAACTTCGGCTATTTTTCTTAGTATTTTACTGAAAACTATTGTATGACTTTCTCGCTGGATACGGGGTGACTACGTATGGCAAGGGGTATTTTTCTGAGTTTTGGGGAAAACTCTGGGTAGTTTTCTTAGTTTTGCTAAAACTATTGTGAGTCTATAGTACGAGGCACGGCTATATGGCATTTTCTGAGTTTTGGGGAAAACTCTGGGTAGTTTTCTTAGTTTTGCTAAAACTATTGTGAGTTTTATGGTTTATGTGTAAGCTATAGGGCATTTTTACTTAGTTTTGGGGAAAACTATATAGGTCTAATCATGGGTTCATGCTGCGGCAAGAACCGTGGGAAGAAGATGAAACAGAAATAGTCATCTTATCAGGAGATGCTAAATGGATGCAGGTGATCGCATAGAGTGTGAAGAGATTAAAAAAGTGGCAAAATAAATACGCTTTCCCAGGGAGGTTGGTGGTAGAAGAATGCCAACAACTGATTGATTGCATCGAGAACAAATGTAACGGGAATGGGAAAAAGGAGGAAGAAGAGGATTTATTAGGGGCTATGATGTGGTTAGCCGAAGCAAGGAATAGAAGGAGAGAAGGGGGAAATGCTGAGGAAACAGCTACATCAGAAAAGAAGAAATCAGAAAATGAAGTTTTGTATAACTTGTGTCCTAATCTCCCCTATTCCGAGAAAACTGGAGAAACTTGACGATCAAGTGATATGCAGACGCCGCCAACCCCCTCCTCCGGATCTCCCTCCTGTGGGACCTGCTGTGATGCAGGAGCAATGGATAGATGAAAACCATGCACCAGCTCAACACCCCGGGGATCTCCTCGGACCCCTGGCCTCCTGCTCGTCTCACCCCTCTGCTCCCCCACCGACTCCGCTACCTTGGCCACCCGCTCCGCCCTACTAACCACCTCCACACACCGACCCTCATGCTCCCGCACAGAGAACAGCCGGCATGAGGGAGGAACCCAGCAACACACGGTCAGGTAAGACATTCAGAATGCCCGTTAAGCCAGTTATGAATATATCAGGGAATGTGACTGATCTTCTAAGGGGGGTATTTAAACTGAATGTGGTGAAATTGGCAAAACACAAGAGAAATAAGAAACAAAAGCAAACTGCCGTGTTTTTTAACACAGGATAAATCTGATGATTACACTTCTGATGTATGTTTTTGTTGTATTGCTTTTCCGAGGCGATCAAAGAGGGTGTGGACGGGGCCGTGGCCGAGGGGACGGACGAGGTGGAGGGCGAGGTGGGGCACGAGGTGGAGGGCGGGGAGGAGGAAAATTCCCGGAGGGAAGTTGCTTTTTGTGTGGCAAATTTGGACATTGGAAAGAGAACTGCCAAGCACGGGCGGCACAGGAGGGAACGGAGGACTGGGTGGAGAAGGCATGACTAGAGCCAAGTGCATCTGCAAAATCAGGTCATGTATTATCACACACAACCATAGACAGATGAAAAAGGTTAACGTAGAAAGTCAAACAGAAACAAACTACTAAAAAAGATAACCCAAATCAAGATGACCTAAGACAAAATGACTCAGACCTTGACAGTGACACAGAAGCAAGTTCGGATAACGTGTCTATCAGCTCATCCGATGAGGAAGTGGAGATTTTAGAATTAGGAACAGTAGAATTAATGCTGGCTCACGTAGAGAAACCATTTGTTACTTTAAAAGTAATGGGAATAGATGTAACCAGATTATGCAAAACCGTTTGTTCAAACAGCAGATTGTAAGAATGGATTTATGACGTCAGTACTCACTCAACTACATGGGGGGGGAAAATAGACCAGTGACATTTTACTCCTCACAGTTGGACACCATAGCTCGAGCCATGCCCATTTGTTTACAAGCAGTAATAGCAGCCTCCATGGCAGTACAGGCATCTGCAACAATAGTGCTTTTTAGATCCTTGACTCTAAAAGTAACTCACGCAGTGTCCGTACTATTGTTACAAAATAAACAAACCTATATGTCACCAGCTAGACATTTAGCATGCATGGCTACGTTGTTATCACAACCAAATCTTACTATCGAGAGATGTACTACTTTAAATCCAGCTACACTACTGCCAGTAGAGATAGATGGGGAATCACATGACTGTATCGCAGAAACTGAGAACAGAGTGTTACCAAGGACAGACCTGATGGACATTCCCTTCCCAGATGCAGACATAACGATGCATGTTGACGGTTCATGTAAGAGGAATCTTGATGGAACCAATGCAACAGGCTGTGCTGTAGTGACACAGACGAAACTGCTCAAGGGCGCGGCTTTGCCGTCCCACTTATCAGCACAGGCAGCAGAACTGATCGCACTAACAGAAGCATGCAAACTAGGAAAAGGGAGGACCGTTAACATTTATTCAGACAGAAACTATAAACACATTGATCATGACATACTAAAAGACATGCAAACGAGTGCACCAGACATAGAGAAGGTATACTGGAAGAAGAAATTGTGTACACAGAATAAAGAGGGATTGTGGGAAAGTACAGAAGGCAAATTTGTATTACCAAAAAGCTTATTTCGATATGCAGCTATATTGAGCCATGGGTTGGACCACGGCTCAACAGTGGGGAGGGTGGACGTAATACAGGCCTATGGCTTTACAAACTACAAAAAAAAAAATTGTTTATCATGTTCTGTGACTAGTATAACCCTCAGAAACATTTTAGACCAAGGAGAGGTAAAATACCTGAGCCCCATTATCCGTTTCAGCATATTTGCATGGACTTTATTGAACTATGGGGAATGAAATATTGTCTAACAATCATTGACATGTATTCAAAATGGATTGAAGTTTTTCCAACTAGAAATCCAGATGCATTGACAGTGGCTAAAGCACTGACAAATCACATAATCCCACGTTTTGGAATTCCGGGAAAAATCTATAGTGATAATGGCACACACTTTGTGAATAAAGTAATTCAGGATTTGACAGCTGTATTTGGGATACAGTTTAAAACGACATTGTTCTTATCATCCACAGTCAGCGGGGTTGATAGAAAGAAATAATGGTACAGTAAAAGCTAAACTAAAGAACATGATGGCCGAGACAGGGAAAACATGGATGAGATGCTTAGCACCAGTGATGCTAAGCATCTCATCCTACCTAGTGCTAGAGGGCTGTCACCTTTTGAAATGTTATATGGAAGACCATATTATCTGCCTGAGTTAAAACATTTGTAAGAGAGGACGAGGGTATGAGTGAAAACACAGCAGAATATATGGCAAGAATGTTGAGAAGAAAAGAGATCACAAATGTTATTGTCCCCTCTGCACAGAAAGTACCTGACTCCACACAGACAGTGACACCAGGAGAGTGGGTGTTTACCAGAGCGACAAAAAGGAAGAGCTGGGAGGGTCCCTACCAAGTACTCCTGTCTACACCAACTGCAGTTAGAGTGGCGGAGAGACCATCCTGGATACACCTGACTCATTGTAAAAAGGTACATCAGTTGTCTTCACCTGACTGCGGAGCTGTTGAAACCTAAAAACAGAAGCTCGCCTCTCCTGTGGTGAAGTCTGGCTACAAAGGGAGGTGATTCCAATAAGGGCACTCGTCTCAAACCAGTGAAGAAACCAACAGAACCCAGTAGAATTTAAAGAGTGGACGTCAGCAGGGAAACAGTAACGGGTCTGAGTGATAGAAACTGAGGATGTATCAAAGAGAGAGAATTAGACCAGGGGTGTGTGGCATGAGAGGAACTATGACCATCATGGCAATTATTTCCATCATAACCACTGCACCTCTAAAAGACATGCCTGCAACTATAAACCCAGCCTCAGTAATAAGCTATTTGAATGTTACCTCAATCAAACAATTGATACTTTGAAACTATATTCCTCCCCTGACCCGCCAGTAGATCCAGCATGTATTGCCTTACACTATGAGATGCCGCCATTGGAGATAGATACTCAGTATGTACCACCTTATTTCACCCCTTATGCTGCTAACTATACTTGTTTTTACAGAGAGAGAGAGAACCGAGTGTGAGTGTAGGAGACCTGTCTTGGTGCAAGGAGACACACAACGTCACGGTCACAACAGGAGGGTACGAGGCATCTTGGTTCAATAGACACACCACTGCTCGAGCTGACATGTGGTGGTATTGTGGGGGTAAGAGGTTATTCCCCGTACTGCCCATTAACTGGGCAGGTAGGTGTGCTTTGATACAACTAGTGATGCCGTTCTATGCCCTACCAGTGAGTGCCAAAGACCGCCAAGCAGGATAGATAGCCGTAAGAGAAGGGCTGCTGCCTACACACCACCTGGGAGTTTCAACCCATCAGTATACATAGACGTTTTGGGGGTGCCCAGGGGGGTTCCTGACGAATTTAAGGCAAGAAATCAAGTAGCAGCAGGGTTTGAATCATTCCTATTTTGGTGGGCTACAATTAACAAGAATGTTGACTGGATCAATTATCTGTTCTACAATCGGATGAGGTTCATAAATTACACACGAGATGCTGTTGAGGGACTTCATGGACAACTGGATAAGACGAGTTTGATGGCCTGGCAGAATAGAATGGCACTTGACGTGTTGCTGGCGGAGAAGGGAGGGGTGTGTAAAATGTTTGGATCATCATGTTGCACTTTCATTCCGAATAACACTGCTCCAGATGGAACTGTAACCAGAGCTTAAAAGTAATGTTTTTATATAACCATGGTGTGACAGATACTTAGAATGAATAAGATGATGAACTGCTGATGTGATTTACCTCAATGTTTTTGAACATGTGCCGAAACAATCTACCTACCTTTGCCATTTTGGGGTTGAATATAAATTCTTTATCTTTTATGATGAAATTGTATTTTTCCAAGTTCTATGTTATTCCGTAGTATAAACAGGAGGGATATGTTGGAGAAATACTATTTTCTCCTCCTTGTCTTAGTTCTAATGCCCTGACATTATGGGTCACTCTGAACTGTTGATGACCTTGCAGCTTCCTCTTCTTGCGATAGGAGGAGGCAGGGCATGTTGTTGATATTTATGAGAAGGCAGACTTGCTGTCTCCTAAATGTCTCTTTCTGTGTGGCGTGACAAAAGTACGCA
>CALSBZ010040064.1:0-34366 GCA_943591055.1 Gobionotothen gibberifrons | reverse complement strand
ATTTATGTAGCCTATGTATTGTGTGTGTAAGTACCTACTTAGGCTACTGCCTACTTTTCTACATTAATTCAACTTGCAGTAGGCGTATTTATCAAATAACAATGGCAGATGACCAGCCCACTAGGCTAGGACATTTGTGCCCAAGCAATACATCAGACAACTATAGGCTAAGTCAGGGGTTCTCAAACATTTTGTTTATACGGACCACCATTTATTATTAAGGATTTTCGCGGACCACCTCATATGCAAACCGTAAAAATAAGTACATAAATGTACTGTTAAAACGCCGATATTTTTTTATAGTTAATTATAGACAATCAAACGTAAATTGAAGCCTATCTGATACTTTTGTGACCGGTGTCTGTCTGCGTTGTGTATGTTTAACAAAGAGGACGGCGGACGGTATTTTAATTAGGTCATCCCAAACAATGCCACAAGTGTGCACGCACGCAGTGCACTCACACAACGGGGCAGACAGCTATACAAAAAACTACCGGTATGCTTAGTCCTACTTTAGATACTGTACTGCAAAAACTATTTAAATCTCAAAACAAACAAACAAAATTCCCAAAGTTGTCCTGAAATTAACTTATTAAATAAACGAAACGAAAAATGTAGCCTACTCAGGGGTGGCAGGAGATTTTGAGGGGTGGCATCCCCTGGCAGAAGTATATGCTGATTTAATCGCAGTCATATCAGTCAATGTTAACTTGGAAAGCCAAAATATTGATATTTTAACTGAATAACAATAGGTGACATTATTGTGGCACATCAGTAAAGCCTTAAATATAAATATATAAGGTGGCAGACATAATTGAATGCATTTTAACTGAACAATAACTGAATTAGTTTGTTTCACTCTTAGACCAGCAGGGGTACCAAATCTATGCAGACTGCTGCAATAAGTACATTAATGAACTGTCTCATCGATGTTTGTCTGAATTAATATGATAATATTAACAATCATATTATTCCTATCAGCTGTCAATCACTGTTATGATGCGGCGATTACCATTCTGTTCAGCAAAACGCCTCACAAACTGAATAAGATCCAAAGCTTTAGTGCGTTTTGATTCAATGCTGAGTACAGCCAAACTTGACAGTCTCTTCTCTGTCATTGTAGACTTCAAATACCTCGTTCCTTCCGTCTACAGTAAGTCCGGATGCTTCTCGTTTTGCGCCGTCCAGTTCAGATGAAATCACCGCCAATCATATTTCCACGCTCGCGCCAGGGCCGGGGTTACAAGGCTCGTGTCTTGTGGTGCATTCACTTGCACTCGGACATTAGAGATTCTCTCTCATAAATGTCCGATGAGCCCAACGACCACTACCCCACTGCCTGATATCATTAGAAAGCTAGGAATCTCCTCTTTCCAACAGTGTATACAACTTCAAATGTGTCTTCGGGTCAATGCGACTGATTTCAATAGAGCAAGTCACATATGAGGTGGTCCCCGAAAATCCTTGATAATAAAAAGTGGATTTTATTTAGCTTTTTTCCACGGACCACCTGCAGTACCCTCGCGGACCACAGTTTGAGAACCGCTGGGCTAAGTGATACTAATTCCTTAAGTAGGCTACATTTTAACATGCAAGAAACTTAAACATTAAAGATTCAACAGAAAAGCTTAGCTGTGCCTCGTTCACTTCATGATATAACCTATGCTACACATCAGGCTGCATTGAAAAGCCAGTGATGTGCTTGTTGTGAATTAAGCTGTCATTATCTAGCCTGTGTAGTCTAGCCTATCACATCAACATAGCGTCATTTAATGATCAACACGTTTTAAGAGCAGGCAGTCCTGTATGAATAATATAATTCGTAAATCAAAATGAAACTCACCCAAAACGCTGCAAAAGGTGGCCTTGCAGACAGGCATTTTTGTGGGATGATCTTCGGTCAGCAAATGATAATCATTAGTGACCTCCCTATCCTTCTGCATATCGCTGTTGACAACCTTTGGACGTCTCCGCTGAACTCTTTTGACAGTGATCAGCTGCAAAAGGACTTGATCCTGCTCGATTTTAGTGGATCCAGAGTAAAAACATACTGATTTCAGCGGGAACTCATTTTTTCGTTTTGGAACCAAACTCTTCATATATTTAATTCATTAGTAAAAAAAATCGTAGTAGAAAGCTAACGTAAGGTTATAAAGTTTAGAATCCACACAGCTCTTATCGGCTGCCAATTAGATACTTCCAGTTATTTCTCTCTGTTAGAAACCTTCCTGAGAAAAGAAGACTTCTCGACTGCAGCCCAGTGAAGAACCCCCTTCCTGCTGCAACAACCCTCCATCAGCTGACGTCCCCCCTGCAGTCACTGTGGAGGACTCCATGTCCCAGACAGCAGACAGCAGGTGATGTCAGCTGCTCTGCGCTGCTTTAGGTTAGGGTTGCAGTCCAGACATTTTGACCTTTTCCAGCTTGTGCAGCTCGCATGTAAGTACATTTTGAGTGACAACTCATATTCCACAGTATCACGGCTGCTGTCTTCCTGGTCCTCTTAACTGTGTAATCTGTGTGGTTGCCCTGACGTGATTGGCTGCCATCTCCTGGTCCGCCTCCTGAAGATTGTGATTGGAGCATGCCGGGCCCGACGCACTCCAATCGCAGCGCACAGCCGGCGCACACCTGCTGGAGATAACTACAAAGCCTGGGGACAGCTATCACTCGGGAGGCTCTGTTGCAATCAGACGCCTCACACATCTTGCTTCTGTGTGGACTTTACAGACTTAAGCTAGTAGATATGTGTTACTTTAGAGTATCGTGTGGTGATATGTGTTTAGAGTAGCGTGTTCTGTTATCTGTACTTAGAGTATCGTGTTTAGTTTCCCTTGTTAACTGCATTTACCTGCAGCCTCCTTCCATGTAGTGTTGATTGGAAGTGATCTCAGGTGTGTCAACTAGGCTCATTTTTAGAGTCCTCCTTCTATTCAGCAGTTCACCTGTGCCCTTTTGGCTCTATAGTTTGGCTTGGGCTATATTTGCCCTCCTTGTGTTGTACACCTGTTTGTTACTCATTAAACCCTATTATAATCATTACCAATTCCATTCTGGTGTGTGTTGTTTTCCTCTACCCTAGAGGGGGACGTAACACACAGCATGAAACAACTCCGGCAGGTTTTCACCTGAGAAACACATTCCATGACACTAGAGCTGTAAACGGTAAATGGGACACCTGCCGGAGAGGCATTGAATGTCCACGGATCAGAGGCTAAAGCTACTCTGGTGACATCAACATCTCCTGCTACTGCTGAGGAAACACCCTCTGTATAAAAAGCCTGTGGGATGTTATGGTACCCCTAATAGGGTGGCTGATAAACTGAGTCTTCTCACATGCTGTAGGGCAGCGGTTTTCAAAGTGTGAGGCGCGCCTCCCTGGGGGGGGGGCGCCAGAGAGCTTCAAGGGAGGCGCAGCGTGAGAATTTCAGCTAGTTAACTTCAGCTAACTTTATGCGAGTTAGGGTTAGGGTTAGGGTTAGCCTAACCCAACACCAGTGTCGGAGGCGTCCACTTTGACCACGAAAGGGGCTGAAGGATCAGGGTGAGATAACACAGGAGCAGAGGAAAACAAACACTTCAAACTAGCAAAAGCAGCCTCAGCTGCAGATGACCACACAAAGGGAACTTTAACTGAGGTGCTCGACTATAGTCACGAAAAAACCCGCGGTAAAAGTTGGCAAAACCAAGGAACCTTTGGAGTTGCTTTCTCGTTGTAGGAGTGGGCCATTCGGCCACTGCCATGACTTTGGCAGGGTCGGCTCTGACCTGCCCCTTCTCCACCACAAAACCCAGGAATGAAACAGAGGTGCAGAGGAGGAGGGCAGGGACATACGAGAGGGTCTGATGCGCTACCTGAATACCTAGAATGTATAATGTAATACCTACATATTCATTGTATTGTATTGAACATAAATAAATCTCTTTTTTTTTCACATATATGTGTTTGTCAAATTATTTAAACCAAAAAAAACCTTATCAGAATTGACTATTTTGTAAATATTTGAATTTCAACTTACTGCCCCATAATAATGTTATAAATTAAGCAAATATCAAAGCAAACTATAAATACAAAAGTGTAAAACACAGCAAAACTATATTCATAAAGGCAAGTGTAAAAATGGTAAAAATGGATGGACGCTAAAGAATCCACAGCATAAAATAATATCTGATTATCATGGTTTGTCTGAAAGACAAAGCCTCAAGGTTCAAGGTTTTTTATTTTGTCATACGAACATAGCTGCAGTGTAGTTATGACAATGAAAATCTTAGGTCACAGGCTCCTCCAACAGTGCAACACAACACAGATTATTCTCTTTGAAATATATAAGCAATGTGTTGAGTCTAGCACAAGAGGTCTGCAACCTTTTTGACCGAAAGAGCCATTTTGCTCCTTTCTCCAAAAAAAAAAGTTGTCTGGAGCCGCAAAACATATTTCATAGCTTGATAGCTTATAAAGTTGTATTTATTGTTATATCAGACAAAAACTACAGTTTTGTTTGCATTTATTAGGCTATCTATTACATTAGATAAAACTGTTAACCTCTAATAAGAAACAAAGAACTCCTATAAGGAGAATTAAAAATAATACACAGGCCTACTTTAAAATAAATTAAACACAGCACTTGGGGAGTCCTCTGCACATTTGAAGGAAAACAAATATAATTCAAATGGGCCCACTTTGAAATAAATAAAAGATATAGCTGCACCCTAAAAAGAGTTAAAGGTGGGGTAGGTAAGAATGGAGAAACCAGCTCAAGTGCGCTAGAATTTGAAAATTCACAACCGGAACAAATCTGCCCCTTCCTTCAGACTTCCTCACAGAGCCCCTCCTCCAACACACACGAACGCGCACATGACCAATGAGGGCACGAGATCAGTTTGTGCACAGATGGAAGGCTGACAGGCAGGTAGGCCAGAGGGCTTAAAGGGCCGCAAAATTACTGTCTCTGAAATGTAATGAGTTACATTACTTGTTAGTTACTTTTGAGTTACTTTCACCAAAATAACCGCAAAAGAATGGCTAAGTATTTTAAATGCTAAAATGTGGTTTAGTGCAGCTCATTATACATCCAGTGAAGGGCAATGTGGTATAACATAACAACTGTAGGCCATTAAGTCTTCTAACAACTTGTATTACACGGCTTAGTTGAATACTCGATTCTGATTGTAAATTCTTAACATGTGACACGTTGTTAATACAGTAGTACAGACCACTGTCAAGGACTATAATGAAGGTTGCTAAGGAGGATCAAGAAAGAGAAAGGAAAAGAGGTTAAAAGACGGAGCGCTGGACGTCAGATAAATCAGACAGGACAGGAAGTAAACACTAACAGGACACGCAATGGGCTCTGCAGTATGTTCAGTATATGGCCGTGTACAGGCCCGGTTCCAGAACAAAATGACTCAGGGTGCATCTGAGATTACAGGGGGCGCAGCACAGTGGCGGAGCCAGGACATTTTCAGTGGGGTGGCCAGGATGGAACCAGTGCTCATTTTGGGGTGGCATTGAAATCACTATTATATGAACATAAAAATACATCTCACTAGAAAATAAGGGGTTATTTAACGCACCTACAACACACCTCTACATTATTTGGGATTAAGTGGTGGAATAGATCAAATAATATTCAGTATATCTAACTATTTTTTTCGTATTCCCACAGGCAAAGTATCAACGAAGCTTACATTATACAAATGTAATGCAATATACAGACTGTTTAGCTTATGATGATCAGCAGCACTATGAGCTCATTCTCTCAGTGTATCATCAGGAATACAGAGACACACACACACACACACACACACATCACCAGGGACACAATGACATGCTGACTGCAGTGAGGTTTGAACCTGCCCTGATCCCAACACCAAGGCTCTATCCACTGCGCCACACGCCTCATTTATGCTTTAAATAACTCCTACTACCTGTACAGGCTTGCATCTATCTTGTAGTCCGATACTAACCGCACACTATTTACTGACACTGAGCTGTGAAAATATAACACTTATGGGGGGACAGGGCTGCTGAGTCTAGAGACCAGCATTTGTTAAATGTCAGCTAAAAGAGTAGTGACATTAAAAACCTCTGCATTTTCTTTATAGATATTAACAGTACTTAATGTCAGCTTAGTAAAAAAAAACGTAACAATTATTATTTACAATGGACTACGCTTAGCTAACAGACACATTTCCACCACACCCACCTTTTCTTTGAAAAACTGGGTGACATACTGTCACCCTTTAGTCCCTCTCTCTTGTCTTTCTCTCCTTTCTTTTCTCTTTTGAAAGCCTGACTTTTTAGTCGTTGAGACATGGCACACACGTAAGTACTAGCATCCCTGCTCCTAACATGCTCTCACTCTCTGCTAGAAAGTGCCTGCGGTGCTGCTCCGCTTTGGAGGCAGGACCAAACCATTACATGTAAATAGAAGGGGGTGTACAGAAGCTTTGGATAATTAACTTTTGGAAGAAAATAAGTTAAATGAATTGTAAGTTTAGTGATTACATTATCGATATAACGTCCTATTAATGTTAATTCTTGATGAATGATGAAAGGTTACTTCAACATTTTTTTCTTAATGTTCTAAAATAGTTTGGGCCCCCTTGGTGAGGGTGTTTGGGGTGGCCAATAGGGTGGCCAGGATTCAGCTGGGAGTGGCCGTAGTAGGTTTACATGAGCAATAGTGGCCGGCAACAGCAATGAAAAATAGCATTGATGGTCCCCAATGAACAGATTATGGCATTTGTTATGTTTTGAAACCAAGCAAGTGAGAACATTTCAAGTGAGTTAAAAGTGCAATCCTGAAATATTTCATACAGTCCAAAGTGGACTATGGCAAGGAAAAGCACAAAAGCTTCAAAACTGTACTGATACAACAAATGAGAACATATTGTAAATCAAGGCAAATATGATTTAAACCAGCTCACGGTTTGAAATGGCAAACATTGAAAAGCAAAAGTATTATTAAAACCATTTACTAAATCATCACTTTGGTCCCATCATATTCTCTGGGAAGAGAATATTTACTGTGCTTGAAAACTGGTATCACATCATCATGTGAGGTTGACTTTGTGACCTGGAGAACATTTCAGCTGCAACATCAGCTTGTTGATAAGCTTGGGATATGAGATATTTTTGTAGCCATTCGTGGTGAAGGCATCTGTGCTATTGTATGCATTATTTTTGACCCAACATTTCTACAGGCATGGCAGAATATGGCACTATTTTCACATGCATATTCCATTGTCTATTTGTATACCACGAGCTGCAAAATGACCCCCTAACCCCACTGTACAGGCGGGTACTTGTTTAGATATACCTGGGCAGGCTCTGTTTTGCCGTGCCGTAGTTTCGGGCGACGAAGACTGCTGCTCCGGGGGCGAGGGCGGCGAGTCAGGCGGGAGTAAGCTAGTGTCCACAACGGAGGGTAACGTGATGTCCCCATCCGACCTGTTGCTACTGTCTGCAGTAGATGCAGTGTTGCTGGCGTTTAGTGATGGTTGCTTTAACCATTTTCGTATAAATGATTATACACAGATGTGTGTGTGTCACTGCTGTGGAAGAACTTTGGAAATGATGCACGCGCAGCGGAGCAGGTCACGCGCACCTGACACAATTTGTTTGTATTTTTCGCTCCGTTCTCTTTTTTGAATAGAGGGTGCATAACATTGAACTGCCCCGAAGATCCCAACGTGAAGCTTGAAGGGTAAACACAGGTTTACTAATCTACCCGGACAATGTCTGGTGTCGGAATGTCTCGCTATGTTAGTACATTCTTAAAAAACAAAACACCATTTAATTTCGGGTTAAAATGTGTTGTAACTTCGTTACTGAGCTTTGTAACGGGTAATATATTACCCACATTTCATTAGTAATGCGTTACATTACTTCGTTACAGCAAAAAGTAATATATTACTGTAACTCCGTTACTTTTGTAACGCGTTACACCCAACACTGTTTATTTATCATGTATTATTAATACCATTACAAAATATGTAATGTTATGTTTTAGAGGAGGACCTCAAGCTAGCAAACTCAATTTCAAACAGTATGCAGAGTTGTCCTGCAAAAGAGTTAAAATGTATTATTTAACCAAGTATTTATTCTCTTATTTGCTTTAATTGCAACAGATGATAAAGGTTTCACTGTGATAAGTATTCTCTTAAATCCATAAACCCCTGTACAGTGCTTTGTGGACGATGATGGTGTTTATATTTCTGACTGCAGAGGGACGCCTAGATGATGCCATCTTTCTGTATGATCGCTCTTGGGTGCAATTATTTATCAACAAGCGATAAGATAAGTCAAAGAAGTACTTTATTGATCATCAAGTGTTTTGTTGCAGCATAAAAAGTCATGACATTATAAATTATTAGTTTGTTGCATCAGCATAACAAAAAAGTAAGATACAAATAAACTTTTTAAAGATTAAACATTTTAAAGATAAAAAATAAACAATAAAGTACAAATGTAAATAAAACCATATAATACTATATATAGAGGTTATAGTAGGTTATAGTAGAGTTTTATCAATGATGCGGAGGAGACTGGGCACGTCGGCTGCTTATTCCCTCTAGCAACTGGCCAAGAGTGCGCAGGAAGGCTAAATTGAATGTCTCTTCTCGTTCGCGCTCCTCCATTCTTATAGCTGCTTCCGACTCCCTCAACTCCCTCACCTCGGCCCGCTCTTCCTTCCGCTCAGCCAGGTTCTGCACCTGGTGTTCCTGCTGCTGGTCCAGTTGCCGTTCCAGCAGGGCCAGATCCTCTCCCCCTCGTTTCCTCTTGCCTGGGTGACAAGATAATTATAACAATAATAATTAGCAATAAGAATGAAAAACACAGGACAGGTACAGGTCACACAAGGATATAAGAATAACATGTATAAACAGAACAACAGTAAGGATGAACTAAAGAAAGAACTGGCCCTAGATGTTTACAATGATTGTGAATTTCCAGCCTGTTGATAATGAATGTAAATATATGTATATGGTAGGATGTCACACACAATTGTACTAGCTACTTACTAGGCGTTGGTGTCTGTGCTCTTGTTGGGGTTTGTTGTGGCTGTCCTCGTGTAGGGGTTTGTTGTTCAAACAGTTGTCGAGTTGATGATGTTGATGCAGAGGACGTTGAAGCTGAGGAAAGTTCCTCCTCGTTAGTCCCCAATGTTATCATCTAGAAACAGAAACATGACTTGTTAATTCCACAAACTACTGCAGCACAATACTAAAATAGCAACAACAACTATAGAAAAGAAAAACTGAACGTAACAATGGCACATATGGTGTTACAACCCAGTCTCATGGAATTTGGTGTTATAGTCACGACATTTAATCTATTGATTCGTGTTCACCAACACGATTATCCCCTTTTTTTCGTGTCACACAGAACGACTTTAAAAGCAATGTATTTCTACTGGTAATGTGTTTCGTGCCTGCAACACGTCTTTTTCTCCGGTCGGGTCGTGGAAGACCGGAAGCTGTGTGGTTCATAAAAACATGTTCTTACTCAATATCAAGCCACAATTATTGCTTTTATTTTAAATCGTATAATTTCGGACTTTTGTTGCCGTCTGTGATGGGGCTCAGAGCCTCAGGATACTGAAATCTGTATTTTTTAAATCTTTTTTTCCTTCTAATTTGTTATTCTTTTCAAAATAACACACTGTTATTTACTCACCAATAACACACAATTATCCTTGTTTTTATTTATTGGTTTATTTCCATAATCTCGGTTTATTTTGCCGTCCGTCAGGAACTGAATTTCAAAATAAAAATTACCGGAAACAGACGTAGGCCTGTAAGGGACATTTCGAGCATTTTCGAGTTTAGGATGGCTGAACACACTACACTAAACAGACGGAAACAGACGTAAGCATTTCGAGTGATTACCCAAGATCCTCAGCTATGGTTTAAGATCGCTGATTGGATGTTTTAGCCGCAATGCATGTTGGGATTTGGTGTTTATATGATATGAAATCGGAAAAACATTACAAAATAATCAAATAATACTTAATTCCGAGTGTTCTTGCATTTCTCTTTGAAAGTCATCACATAACGGCATTGTAATACACATATCTACCGTAGTTCTTTATTTATAGAGCCCTGATAAGAAGACCTTTGGAAAAACTGGAAGCAATGCCGCCGAAACTGAATACTTGACGTGGATAATAAATATATCAACAATTAAACAACATCTTCAATTTCTCTTCACACAATACGTCTCCTTGCAGTATCAACACTAATTCGGCTGACTTTTATATTTGATCCAATTGGTATATAGGTTATATTTACACCATAATGGTGCACAGCTGATAGAAAGGGATTTTTTTGTAGTTTTTAAAGATATTATTTACTACCTTTCCAACTCCTCATGAAGTTGACTGTTACAGGTTTATACAGGTTCATGGTACAATGCATAAGCTTCAAATCGAGAGACTGAAACTATATTTTCCTTTACCGTTCTGTTTTAATTTCACAATAAAGTTAATAGTCATATTATGTCTGATATTATTATGTTTTATTAACTACACCACTGTTTTTTTAACCCGCACCGCCTGGTGGTTAAAGCACGTTATTGAATTTTGTTGTTGAATACGTTTTATTTGATGAAAACATTTAAATATTAAGAGTAGCCTACATACAAAATTGAAAATATCAAGAAGATACTGTAGTGATCTCTACAATAAAACAGTTTAGTGCAGGACGTCCAAAGATATTAACAGGAGGAAGTGCAAAACAGACAAACTAATAAGGCTTTATTTAAACATTAAAGATTACTTTAAGTTAAGGTCTTCTTTTGAATAAGAAACAAACGTTGGGGTTATCCACAGATAAATATGAAGTCTGACAAAGTACTTAACGTCCAATATATTGCATAGTTTATTTTGGCACTTGACAATCACCTTCCCTGAATTGGACTCAGGTGTAACTAAAGTCTGATTTAAGGGTTGTTTATATTTCACATCATTAATCAGAATCTGAAAAGTAACTAAAATAAATGTAGTGGAGTAAAAATACCAGGTTAACCTCTGAATTGTAGTGGAGTAGAACAAAGTAGTATGCTGCTGTAACAAAAACATTTCCCAACTTGGGATCAATAAAGTATATCTTATCTTATCTTAAGATGATCGATGCCATATTTGCAAAATGTGCCTCTGAACCTTGACAAGTGCATGTTTCAGCCTTATCAATGAACAACAGGAGGGGTCACAGACATAAGACCAGCTGTTAAATAAAGCTCTTCTGACCTTAGGTGTCATGTGGGTATATTAATTCACCCATTTATTAATTATATGTTTTACATTTGATAACACCACTGTGTTTCGTATCTAGCACCTCTAGTGGTCGTGTAAGAATCAACATACACTTTAAAACGTGTCTCTGGGTCGTAATAAGGGCATGAACAATCGGCCTATATGGTCGTTTTTTGTAGGAGGACAGGCTGGGATGAACGGTTCACAGGGTTGGCCGGGATTGGAGCTGGAGGCGGTGGGGCAGGAGCTGGAGCCGTCAGAACGTTGAGCTGGGTGGATAACTGGTCCAAGCAGCCGCTGAGCTGAGTGAGGCAGTAAGGTTGTGGAGGGATTCCATGATTCCTTGCAGAGCTTGTTCGTGCTGCCCCACACAAGCTCCCTGTGTGGAAAGAGCCTGCTTAAATCTCCAGATAATTCTGTTACGGCCTAGAGATATTGGACCCCAAAGCAAAAGACTTAGAGAGAGATGGTTGTAATGGCAATTTCCATGTTCCAATGTCCTATATATTTGCCATTACTTTCACAGGAGGTTTTTAGAGTGATCCTGACGCAGACACGAACAGATGGATTTCCGGTCTTTGCTGCGGTTTAGAATGATGGTTTATTTTGCGTTTACATACCAAGGTTTTAATTACACTGTGTCAATGATTGTGGTATGAGCATCTGCTGGGCTGGTGCCGTTCTGCCGTTCTGGCCGTGCTGGTGGAATCGGTATGCTCTTCCTCCTGTGTCCACGTGATTTCCTGTCACCTGTGACTGCTTTTATACACCCGGGGCAGCTAAACCCCGCCACCAAGTGTTGAAAATAGTATTGTAGTATAAATATAAATAAAGTAAACTGACATAACAACAACACCCCTAAATGGCTCCTACAATGGTCAAAAACAAAAAGTGTATTTTAAGCAGAGGCACAGGTAACGGCAGTGGAGGCAGGAAGCTGGCTGGCATGGAGACAGAAAGGACCACACAACACACACACACACCTTCTCTTCAGGGCCTTAGTTTCACGGGATTTCAAGATGGCGCCTGTGTTGGCACGCCACTCCCTCAGCTCTCTGCCTTTAGCTATCCTGTTTTTGCTTTATGTTTGTCAGAATGTCCCTGCTCTGCTTGTCTATGATCGCCAAGCTCTCCTCCACCTAAGACCCTCACTGGAGTTTATACTGCTGCCCAAACCTATACCTGGCAACCGTAAATCGACTCCCCCCCCTCTACTGTCAGATATTCCCACCTACCTGCGCCGGCTGCCCTGCATCCTGCCTCACCGAAAGCGCTTCAGACGACGGGGAAAGCGTGGTGGCGTGTTTGTCCATCAAATAGCACACCTGACGGCTGCTCCGCGCGGCGTTCAACACGCACATCTTCGTCAGCTGAGACGCTCTACACCTTCAGCCACCCCGGAGAGAAAACTCTGCATGGCTTTGCTAAACGCTAGGTCAATAGCTAACAAGACGTTCCTGTTAAACGACTTCTTCACCTCTCATGATCTGGATTTAATGTTCCTGACGGAGACCTGGGCCCACACCGGCGAGTATGTACCGTTTTCTGAACTTCTTCCTCCCGACTGTACTTTCTTTAGCTCCCCCCGTACCACCGGCCATGGTGAGGGTATAGCTTCGGTGTTTAAAGCTAATCTCCAATGCTGCTTGCTTCACCCAGTAACTAGCTATGTTACCTTCGAGTTACAGCTCTTTGAATTGAACCCAGCCTCGCCTATACTCTGCGCAGCCGTGTATCGTCCGCCAAAGTATAATAATGATTTTATAACTGACTTTTCTGACTTTCTGTCCGGGATCATGGTGAAATATGATCGTGTTTTGATCTGCCGAGACTTTAATGTCCATGTGTGCTGCGAGTCTAAACCTCTGGTTAGGGATTTTTTAAACCTCCTCGACTCTTTCGGTCTTATTCAGTCCGTGGCTGGTCCAACACATGATAAAGGACACACCTTAGATTTAGTATTATCGTTTGGATTGTCTATCTCTGTGGATGAAATCTGTGTAGGAACGTGTATCTCAGACCATCTACCGGTTCTGTTTACAACCTCGATCCCTTCTGCAGGAGTCGAATTACGTGCTCCTGCGCGTCGTCTGCGTTCAATTAACCCCTTGACTGCCTCACAGTTTTCAGATGCCTTTAATACTTATCCGATTTGTAAATTAGAGGTGAACTGTGCTTTTAGTGCGGATGAGCTTATCTCTTTGTTTGATTTGACATGCACACTAATACTGGATTCCGTTGCTCCTTTTACGCTTAGACGCAACAAAGTTCTCTCAGAGCCGTGGCTCAATGATTGTAATCGCGCTTTTAGACGCGCTTGCAGGCGTGCAGAGAGAAAATGGAAAAAGGATAAACTTCATGTCTCCTTAGAAATTCTTCGTGCCTGCCTTTCCGATTATCAGACGGCAGTCAAAGCAGCCAAAACAGGCTATATATCTCTGTTAATCTCCAAAAACAGCCATAAACCTCAGGTTCTTTTTAATGTCCTCAACTCGATCATTAATCCTTGTGATGCTTCTCCAATTGTGCCATCAACTACTCTCTGCGAGTCATTTCTTACATTTTTTATTGAAAAAGTATCTGTTCTTAGGCTAGCCCATACTGGTGTTACCCCAGATCCTGCTCCCTTTCTGTGCCCTGCTGTCCTCGAACATTTTGAGCCTGTATCCCTCTCTTTTCTCTCGGATGTGGTCAAGCATCTGCGGCCGACAAACTGCAGCTCAGACAGCATTCCCTCTCGCCTTCTCAGAGATGTTTTTGAATCAGTTGGAGCAAGTGTTTTATTGCTTGTAAACACTTCTCTTAGCTCAGGATGTGTCCCAGCTGCCTTCAAACATGCCATGGTTAAGCCACTACTTAAAAAGAAAAATATCGATCCCTCCATTCTCGCAAACTTCATGCCCATCTCCCAGCTACCCTTTTTATCTAAAGCCCTGGAGCGAGTAGTCTACGCCCAGCTGCAGTCGTTTTTAATCACGTACGGCATCCACGAAAAGTTTCAGTCTGGCTTTAAACCTATGCACAGCACTGAAACAGCCCTTTTAAGAGTTTTTAATGATCTGCTCCTAGCCGCCGACTCAGGCAGCACAGCTGTCTTGGTGATGTTAGACCTGACAGCTGCCTTTGACACAGTGGACCATAGTATCCTGTTGTCACGGCTTGAACAGTCCGCAGGCATTACAGGCTCTGCCCTTGCATGGTTCAGGTCTTATTTGACGGACCGTAGCTTCTCAGTGCAGTTAGGTGCCTTCTCCTCTGCCAAAGCCCCTCTTACCTGTGGGGTTCCCCAAGGCTCGATTCTGGGCCCCATCCTTTTTCTATTGTACATACTGCCCCTAGGTTCAATTCTCACAAAACACAATATCCCCTTCCATTGTTACGCTGATGATGTACAGATTTATCTGCCTCTCAATCAAAATGCCAACTCACTACAGCAGTTGAAGGACTGCCTAACAGAGATTAAATCCTGGCTGAGCCAAAACTTCCTCACCCTTAACGAGAGCAAGACCGAGGTCATCTTCTTTGGACCGCAAACAACAATCTCCCCGGTTGATATTCTGGGCTCCCTCAATAAAAATATCCTCCCCTCTGTCATGAACCTTGGAGTGACCTTCAATAGTGCCTTTAAATTTGATAAGCAGGTCAGCACTGTAGTCAAGACCTGCTTTTTCAAAATACGACTATTGGCTAAGACCAAGTCGTTTTTATCTATTAAAGACCTAGAAAGGGTTATTAACGCCTTTGTTACCTCGAGACTGGATTACTGCAATGCTCTGTATGTGGGTATGGACCAGGCCTCAATTAGACGCCTCCAGCTAGTTCAGAATGCAGCTGCACATCTTCTCACTGGCCATAAAAAGCGTGACCATATTACCCCAATTCTGGCTTCATTGCACTGGCTTCCAGTTCGGTTCAGAATAGATTTTAAACTCCTTTTATTCGTTTTCAAAGCCCTAAATGGGCTGGCTCCTGCCTATATAGCCGAACTTCTCCATCGCTACACCCCAGGCAGAGCCTTAAGGTCGGCTGATCAGCTGTTGTTGATAGTGCCTAAGACTAGGCTTAAAACCAGAGGGCATCGAGCTTTTGCAGCGGCTGGCCCTAGGCTCTGGAATACTTTGCCCCTCCATGTGAGGTCAGCCCAGACCCTGTTTTTTTTTTAATCAACACTTAAAACTCATTTTTTCTCTCTGGCTTTTGGTTAATATTATTCGAATATAGGAATATGTATGCATATGCAGTATGCATCTTATCTTAATCAATCCACTACTTATAATTAATATTTAAAGCAGTCCCTCTTTTGACCTTCCTCCATCTATCTCACCTCTTTTCTGCCTATAACTTGGACCCACTCAGATCTTCCATATCTGGGATATGGGGAATGGGGTTCATCACTTTAACATTTCTCTTTATACCAACCTTTACCCTCTCAGCCTCTCCGTAGGTAGATTGGCTCCTCCCGTCCGCTGGCTCTGTTGTTGATGACTTCCGCTAGTTTCCCCTATATCCGCTCACACTTTTTCAAAGGATATTTACATTGTACATTTAACACATGACTAAACACGCCTTTTCTCTACACACTCGCCTGCATCACTTTTTCATCTTATTTCAACGGCTGGTAATGTTTACGTTTGGTCAAACATTGAGTTCAAGTTACCGTCAGTATTTCAGAGATAACTTCCGGAATCGTTTTTCAAAATAAACTTGTATTCTTGTTTGGCCGGAAGTCTTTTCAAAATAAAAGCTTAACATACATTGTGCGCGAAAACTTCTGTTTTCTCAGTAAAATCAACATTTAAACTAAATTATGCCATTAAAACATTGATTAAATTACTAACACTAACCATAGTCATTAGTTAAATTAGTGTCTGTGTATTCTCTTGTTCCGATTAACCCAGCCAAATCTCTTCTTCTTGTTTTTCTTATCTATATCTACGCCTGGGTTCCGGAGTTGAGGCTGATCGTCTTGCTGTAGTCCTGTGTCGTTGATCCTCTATCCTGACCTCTGGATTAAGTTGTGGACTTGGGACTGTGGCTGACCCTGTCTCTGCGGTCCTGCCTGGGTCGTGTCATGCTGCTTCACTGATGGCTTCCACAGGATTGTAGCTGTCATCTTCGTGGATTTATCTTCTTATTACAGACACACGCATTTTCCTAACATTTCGGTCTATAGGCTGTAAAATGTATTATCTCTTCGATTTACACACCGTTTTTCTTGCGCGTCTGTCCGTCCTGGGAGAGGGATCCCTCCTCCCTGAGGTTTCTCCCATTTTTTCCCCTTAAAACTGTGGGTTTTCTCCGGAAGTTTTTCCTTGTACGATGTGAGGGTCTAAGGACAGAGGGTGTCGTTTTTCTCATATTGATATTCTGAACAATCTGTGCTGTTGTATTTGCTGTAAAGTGTCCCTACTGTAGGCTATTTTTATTATATGTACAGCACTTTGGCTCGACCAAAAATCGTTTATAAATGTGCTATATAAATAAAACTTGATTTGATTTGATTTGACAGGAGACAAAAATCCAGGCGACGAGATCACAGGGACGAGGAGAGCAGCGAGACACACAGGAGGGTCGAACACGATGGAATTATCTGGCAGGGAAGTGGCATGAGGACCGGGCTTTTATGTCAACAGGTTGAAGAGGTGAGTGAAAACAGGTGTGCCTCGTCTGCTGCTGGGAGGAGCCAGCCCACTCCCTGTCACACACCAGCCCTGCAGTGAAAAACAGAGAAGGGAGGGGGGAGACAGAAGAAACCACAAAAAAAGCACACAATAAAACTAAACTAAAGAGAATCATCACATAAATCCAGTCAAACTTTTTGTTTGTCTCATCTTTAAAATAACTATCAATCAATCCCTCAATTAAATATTGTTTCACAGCCAAAAATGACACAATTGGCTTAACAGAGTATACAGCATACAACAGCCTCTGTCATTAGATCCTCTCAGTGGACAAGATAAACAAAAAATGCATTCCCACAATGAACAGAGGAAAATGTTTGAAACCTCGGGGAGAATGACAGAGGAGGGATCCCTCTCTCCCAGGACGGAAAGATGTGCAGTAGATGTTTTGTGTTTGGATTAAAAAAGGTAAGTACAATTGCAACATACACAATAAAATGACAAAATTGGTCATGTGAACGTATTTCAAAAATATGGATGCAGCAGGATGTCATAAATCTTCCAGGTGCCGCCCAAAAAACGTGGGTGTCAGGCAGGACCGCAGCATCAGGCCTGACTCATAATCCAGATGTGACCCTAAATACTGAGACAGAAACTCAGAGGTGAATGACCGGGATGCTGCATTAGTAACATGCATTTGTGGGACAGGAGAGCATACAGATAGTCACAAGATACCAACGCTGTACAAAAAAACATATTTTGAAATGAAACACATTTTCTACCATGTTTTTTGCCTTGTGAAGAATGATGTGCTTATTTTAAATAAAAATGGGATTCTATGGGATTCCCAAGTGGAGTGTTCTCACTTTACAATCAACAATTGTGAGTGTTTCCTAAGAAGTGAGGAACAAACAGGAAGGACATGGACATCAGTGTCCGTCCCTAGCGGCCTTTAAATCCAAACTCAAAACACATTTTCTGACTAAACCTTCTATGAACCTTCTGTTTGACCCCCTGGAGTTCCAGCAGCACAGCTGTGAGCCTCTCTGAGGATTAAAGACAGGGGGGGGGGGGGGCTCATACACTGAACACATTGTGAAGCCCTATTAAAGGCCATTTTCTTAATGTCTTTCATTTTTTGTAAAGCACTTTGAATTGCCTTGTGTTGAAAAGTGCTATATAAATAAACTTGCTTGCCTATCAGGCTGTCTAACTAAAATGTACTTGACTGATAATAAATATTTCCTTAACAATGCAGAGGAATAATGAAGCAGAGATGATCCGTCCGATTTAGCTCATTTTCAGGTTTGTATTTTGTGCCTCTACTTTGACATGTCTAAATGCTTTAATGTTCAAAAAAGTGCTTAATTGTTCTCATGCTCTTGCACTCCAACTGCCTCTTCACCCTCCCCCACTGGACTATAACTCCCCACACACTCAGACACTCAATTCCAGCACCAGACACTTTTTTACGCTGCTATGGACAATATTGCACTAATGTACATTCGCTAAGATATTGAAGTGACTGTTATTTTGTTATTTTGTATATATTGATTGTTGTATCTTAATGTGTGCATATGTGTTAATGTGTCTGTTGATTGAATAGAGGATATTCATATTTATACATATTTGTATATTTGTATTATTGTATTTTGTATTCGGATTGTTGGAAACGTTATTTCGATCTCTCTGTCTGACACACACACAGAAAAATTGACAATAAAGTTGACTTTGACTTATTAACGCGCTACAACGGTCAAAGACACTTTCATTTGGAGAAACTTGCTACAGTTCCAAAAACTATGCAAATATAAAAACACAAATGTGCCAAAACACATGCAAATGAAGAAACATCTTCAGCAACTGGATATCAGATGCAGAGCACTTATTAAAAGCTCTGCATAAACAAAACGCTGCAAGAAGCTCAAAACACACCGGAAACCAGGGGACACTAAAAAGTGACGCACACATTTGGGAAACTAGGGGTGTTTCTCAATCACGAGTAAAGCTGCTCCAGAGCCACTATTTCAAGCATACTACGTCATCGAGTGTCCAGCATACTTGGAATTCTACCGAGTCCAGCGTACTTCGTAGCGGGAAATTTCGAGGCTGCACATGTGTAGACTCCGCGGTCTTAAAATCCCCACAATGCTTTGCGCACGGACCAATTTCCCCAAATCTGTGGTGGAAAATGTAAGGCGGGGCCTCTCATTTGACACACACCTGCACACTTACTCGCCTGTTCCACTCTTCGTTTTCCGAATGCCAGGAAGTATTCTTGCCTCGCTTCTGAAGCAAGACGCTCCGAAGACATGTGCTACCAAGCAAGCATACTCGACATTGAGAAACACCCCAGGTGTTACGTCCCGGCTCATGGGAAGTGGAAAGTAACATATAACCAGTTGAAATTGGTAAAGTGGAAGTTGTTTAATGAATGAGCACAATACAATTGGCAACAAACAGCCACAATCAAAACAAAAGGCCACAAAGGCACCAGTTTAAACAAACAACAAAAGGAACTAAGGGAGACTCTTTAAATAAGAGTTTTAACAAGTTAGTATAAACAAAATAACTAACAACAAAATAAACTAAAGAAAACCTCACTTCTAAAGTGGGATAAAAAGAATAAGGCTAACAAAAATAGGCAGTCACCAAAACACAGCCTGGGTACAAGTTTACCACAGTTAACGTTGTATTACAAGATAAACAGAGTTACAAGAACAAGCACAAATATACACACAACCTAGTTAACCACTGTTAACAGAACTAGCACAGAATGTACGGAGAGTATGAGAGGCCGTCTAGCTCACAACTCATACTTGGTCTTTCAAACAATATCAGAACTCACACATACACCGTTAAACTCTTGTATACATATTGCTAAACACTTTTACACGCACAATCATACCCTCTTTCACACACTTTTGTCTGGGCCATAAATCAAACTTACTTACATACCAAACTGTACTTTCTTAGAAACACTATTATTCCCACTTACAGACAACATCATACTACAATATAATACTCTAGTAGTGTATGCAAGATGGAAAACGTTGTGTGTGAGAAAGAATGATAGTATAATGAGAGAGGAATTGTAGTATGTACTGTATGAGGGTATAGTAGTGTCAGCCTGTCCTCCTCCAAAAAACGACCACATAGGCCGATAGTTCAAGCCCTTATTATGACCCAGAGACACGTTTTAAAATGTATGTTGTTTCTTACACGACCACTAGAGGTGCTCTAGTGGTCGTGCAAGAAACAACATGCTTGATTGCAAACGCTCCGGAGGGATGTTTATTCACAAATAACCCTCTCTGGAAAATCCTAAATTGTAGAATAGTTTGGCCATTAAAATGCTTTTTGATTCGATTTCTGGCGAGAAGTGTATATTGTACTCTTAGAATCCACGCCCAGTGGATGTGTAGGATCTATAGTTTGATAGATATTACGAAGATGATTTGAGGTCTCAAACCCCTCCAGTTGTTCATTGATAAGGCTGAAACATGCACTTGTCAAGGTTCAGAGGCACATTTTGCAAATATGGCATCGATCATCTTAAGAGAAGATAAGATATACTTTATTGATCCCAAGTTGGGAAATGTTTTTGTTACAGCAGCATACTACTTTGTTCTACTCCACTACAATTCAGAGGTTAACCTGGTATTTTTACTCCACTACATTTATTTTAGTTACTTTGCAGATTCTGATTAATGATGTGAAATATAAACAACCCTTAAATCAGACTTTAG
The DNA here is from genome assembly GCA_943591055.1 of Gobionotothen gibberifrons. Lineage (NCBI taxonomy): Eukaryota > Metazoa > Chordata > Actinopteri > Perciformes > Nototheniidae > Gobionotothen > Gobionotothen gibberifrons. The sequence continues at coordinate 13,738 of CALSBZ010040064.1, read as the reverse complement.
TTACACCTGAGTCCAATTCAGGGAAGGTGATTGTACTTTGTCAGACTTCATATTTATCTGTGGATAACCCCAACGTTTTTTTCTTATTCAAAAGAAGACCTTAACTTAAAGTAATCTTTAATGTTTAAATAAAGCATTATTAGTTTGTCTGTTTTGCACATCCTCCTGTTAATATCTTTGGACGTCCTGCACTAAACTGTTTTATTGTAGAGATCACTACAGTAACTTCTTGATATTATCTATTCTATATTTCTATCATGCCTTCTACTTTCCTCCTATGAAAGCATGTACTCTTAATATTTTTTTCATCAAATATAACATAATTTCAACAAAATATAACATATATATAAAACATTCAATAACGTTTTTTAACCACTAGGTGTCCCTTTCTATCAGCTGTGCACCGTTATGGTGTAAATATAACCTATCTACCAATTGGATCAAATATAAAAGTCAGCCGAATTAGTGTTGATACTGCAAGGAGACGTATTGTGTGAAAAGAAATGTAAGATGTTGTTTAATTGCTGATATATTTATGATTCACGTCACATATTCAGTTTCGGCGGCACTTCTTCCTGTTTGTCCAGAAGTCTTCTCATCAGGGCTCTATAAGTAAATATCTACGGCAGATATGTAATATTTAATGCAGCCGAACCGTGTTACAAGGCCGTTATGTGATGACTTCCAAAGAGAAAAGCAAGAACACTCGGAATAAAGTATTATTATTATTTATTTTTTAAATGTTTTCCGATTTCATATCGCATAAACACCATATCCCGACGTGCATTCAAAACCTCTGAAAAAAGAAAGGTGTCTCTCAGAATCGAAAGAGAAAAACCTTTGGGAAAAACACAAAAGCATTGTACACAATTTAAACCAATAAATGTCGTATCATTAACAAGGATAAACTGATGTTTTTTAGTTGATGAGTACTGCAGATATCACTGTTAAATCATTTGATCATTGGTTTTATTATGAAAACGTTGAGACCAGAAATACTGTTTTCAACCCGTAACTTTACATGGAGGCTGCCGCATACCTCAAATCATCTTCGTAATATCTATCAAACTATAGATCCTACATATCGACTGGACGTGGATTCTAAAAGTACAGTATACACTTCTCGCCAGAAATATAATCAAAAAGCGTTTTAATGGCCAAACTATCCTACAATTTAGGATTTTACAGAGAGGGTTATTTGTGAATAAACGACCATCTGAAACGTTTGCATTCAACGGGAGCACTAGAGGGTGAAAACTTTCAAACGTAATTATAGGACGTATTAAGCGCTTGAACAAACGACCTATTTGATCGTAATAAGGGCCTGAACAATCGGCCTATTTGGTCGTTTGAGTTGGAGGACTTGTTGAGTAGTGTGTGTGAGAGAGAAGGATAGTTTGTGTGTGAGAGGACATTGTACTGGGTGTGAGAGAGTATACTTTAAAAGGAAGTCAGGTTGATCCAACAGGAAGCCAGTTTAAATATTCATTCCTTGACTGGTTTACAGCTTTGAAAACGAAGCCTGAAGCTGCTCAGAGCACTGCTAGCTACATTTGAGCTGCAATAAGAACTTTTATGATTATTTTATAGGTCTGTAAGAACAGTATGAAGAAAGCCATGATATTTCTTTTTATGTACCTTCTTCTTCAGGGCCAGTTTTTTTTCGTGGAGGTTAATGAGGAAGACATTAGTGCTCAGAACATTATGAGGGAAAGTGACAGCATGGGACCTGACAGTATGGTTTTGGACAGATTATTCAGTGAACTTGCTGGATACCAACGGAATTTATTTACTTTTCTATCAATTAGCCAGGAGTTTGCAGGGACTGATAGTCAAGAAACTTCAGTCGTCCTTGCGGCCCTGTATGTATGTATGTATTTGTGTAATTACCAACACATATGAAAGCTCAAGATCATTGCATGAAAGACAAATTACTGGCCTTAACTCAAGGGTACCTCCAACAACAAGAACTGGCCATCCTGTACAATATACAACGTGAGCAAATTATGCACTGTTTATCACTTGGAATGAGTTGGCAAAGAGAACTGCAGTCTAAGTGTTTCTGACCACATGAACTGATTTGATTGTGTTTATTTTATTCTTACACAGCCCTATTTTATAAGGAACAATCTCTTTCAATACAAATATACACGTTCAAACATTTTTCTTCTTGTATCTTTGTTTGAAAAAAAGGTTTAAAATATAGTCACCTTTAGATTTTTTGTTAGCACCTAAATGATATCCCTAATTTGGTTTATAGGCAATAGTGTTGCACAAACCTTTCAAATGCTCCTGCAACTCTGTGGACCACCTGTAACATGGTAATGTCTTGGACCAACAGGTCTCTGTCTTCTATGGATTTCAACGGCCTGAGACACCCTGCATTTGCCAGAAAATCTTGCAGTGGTTCTGTGGTGTGTAAGAGGTCATTCAAAGAAGAACATTCTGACACCTAAAAACAAAACAAAAAAGAAAGTTTGAGATGAGCTGCTGCTTGCATGGAAAGTAGACGAGTGTAGCCGAGTGCAGTCGGGGGAGGAACCACAAAGCATGGGTCAAGTCAAACAGCTTAGGGTTGGCTCAACTCAACTGCAACGGAAGAAGTAGCGCCTTTACTGCAGATTAAGTTGTTATCAACAGCAAATACTACAAAAGAGGCATGAATCTAAGAAACCAGATATATCACCACAAATATCTTGCTGTTTTACCAGAGCAGTACATATTTTCTGTTGGGGACACAATGAACCTAAACCTGTACTTTTCATAAAAAATAGTTTAGTTATAGTTTAAAATCATGTATATAGAAGAAGGCAGACCAAGTGACATATCTGCTTCGCTAAAAATAGTGGTTTAAATTCTGAACACATTTGACTGGCTGATTATAACTCAGTGCTATATCCATTTATGTTAGACACCCAAGATTACTGAGGAAAATGTATCTTGTACATCATGGCATCCTTTTTAACTTATTTACTAAACTATATAAGTGATCAAATAAATTGCTTCAGAAAACAAATATTGTTTATATTATTATTTACATTTTTGTGGTCAAGCTGTGGCATTCATATCGAATGAAAATATAGTCAAGATTTGCATATTCCAATATATTTACAATGCATTTACATTTTTAACCTTTTCATAAAGGTCAGCGTCAACAATGTCCTCCAAGTCAGGCTTAATTGAGGAGTGCCCACCAACAAGACATGAATACAGTGTGGTGCAAGGAATCCTGGTGGAGGACCCCCATGCACAAGGCTAACAGCAATGGCCTGTCCAGCAATGAAATACCGATCTTCCCTTAAAGCTGGAGAAACATTTGATTTATGAAAAAACACAGTATTAAAAGAATGGGAAACATATTTGACTAAAGGGCTGTGATCATGAGGAGTCCCAATAAATGAATACACATCGGCCAAATGTATCACACTTACCAGTACTGTGTAGAGCCAAGTTCAATTTGCTGTCCCTTCCTTCAAGCATTGGTGACAGTGCCAATGCTTCCATAAGGAGTCTTAAAAACTCTCTCCTTGGGCCACCGAGGTCCACACCCTCTTCATCTATTCCCAAGTCATCGGAAAACTTGACGAACATCTGGGATGCAGGATTGTAGGAAAGTCGTTTGAAGCCACGAACAGCACCTACCTATTTATGTTAAACCTGCATCTTTGGTTTGTGTAAATGTTGAATACAAGATCGAGGAGCACTTCCTGTGAAGACTTGCTGTTTGCGATTTCCCCGTAGAAAGAAAAAAACGTTTTAGGATAGGGATAAGAGCATACTTTTCAACAACAAAACCTCCATTACAAACCTAAAGGATTTTACAAGTGGAAAATGGCTAGTGGCTGGTGTGCCTATATGAAGTCAATATTGTAAAAAGTCCTATCAGATTCACTTCATGCTCACCCTGTTCCTGTTTATCTTTAATTTCTGAACTATTTTTATCACCCATTATTATGACTCTGAAGACTAGCCATAATCGCTTGGTTTAACTCCTCATCATCAGATGAATGGTCAGAGATGGAACCCATGATCAAGAGGTAGGTAGTATAGTCATCAACTGCACTGCGCTGGGTCTCTCTGGCCATGCTGCACTGAACTGCACTGGCCTGGGTTTCTGTGGTTATTCTTCCACTTGAAGATTGCTGCTCTGCACCGGCTCGGTTTGCTCTGCCACTTCTTGTGAAAGGATAACTAGAAACCAGTGGTGTTGATGCAATTTGGTTTCCTCTAGCCCTTGTCACACAGTCAGGGGTAGCCTGAGTGGAAATGTGCTGTTCACTGGATGTGGATTGTGTGTCTGCCATCATACCATCCTCTGAATCTGAGCTGTCCAACTAAAACAAAACATACAAACAAAAATGTGAAAAAATTATAAAAAAACACAATATAAGGGGTTAAGTTCACTGGAAAAACAAGAAACCTCTGGGCTACAAACAAATTACAAAAAAACAAGTATCGCTTCATATCATTTGAAATTGGTTACCGTATTTTGAAGCATGCTTGATGGCCTGATGTACACTGCCTTTGACTTAAACACTTTGTGAATTAGAAAGCCATTCAGTTCCTGTCCCTCACGCAGCTTTGGTGAAACAAGTTTGTTTCCACATGGCATCAAAAGTTCAATACTGAAAAAAAAGAGCAAAATACAAATACATAAAATTATTCTGAAGCAATCAACTCATGAACAATACCAGACATAGCTTAAATATTCAGAGAATACCTGACTCCCTCTGGAATGTTGTCCCTTAGCTCAGCATTGACTGTCCTGCAGTCCCAGATTTTTTTCATCTCGAAGGCATTTCAAATAAAGCCTTTTTGATGAAGCCTTCTCTTAGTTTTGTGCTTACAAACTGCATCCCATTCTGGATGAGGTAACAGAATTACATCCTTGGTGAAGGTGGGGTGATTTTGGACAGTGCCAGTGGTCCTAAAAAAGAAAGCATCATTATTGTTAGATAGATTAGATAGAATATATAGATACTCTGTAGATCCTGAGGGAAATGTTGACATCCAGTAGCAATATACATACAAACTAAATAACAAAAACAACCCCCCCCCCCCCCCCGCCCCAAATCTGTAACAATTAAGTAAAAACTGTATGTGAGAAACAATACAGCAGGGCCTGAGAGTGTATTATCATTAGTAGTAAGAGTACCAGTCGCAGTTACAAGGGCATACCGTTATCCCCAACCGTTAATGTATCGAAAATTAAGCTTATGGTCTGAATAAGGGTTCCTGCAGGTTTCAAAAACTCAAATGCAAGACCACTTCGAATATAATTTAATACCTATTTCACGGCAAGAAAGTATGAAGGAAAATTGCAATGAAAGAAGAAATAAGTCCCAGAATTACTTACAAAGTAAACGTATTCACGTTCAATATAATTGTATGATTGGTATTTAGCGTCCACACTCCACAGCACCTCCGCTTTTTGGGTTGACGTAGACCCAAGGTTATCCCCGATGTTGTTACATTTGACTGCCCCGCTATAGTAGGCTAAGAAGCGTTAGCTTCAAGCAGTAAGAAACGTTGGCTTCAATCAACAACATACATATTAAAATGACCACGGTTGACATTTAAAAAATAAACGTACCTCTTCCTTGACTTTGAAGTCCATCCCCCAAAATACTGCTGAGTTTGATATTGGGGTTGCAGCACTTGGCTCAGGTTGGCGCCTAATGAGGCTCCACCGCTACTCCCTGATGCACCTGATCCACGTCTGAAGGCCCACTGCAATTCCTCGTCAACGCTCGCACTAGAATTGCCTACTGTGGACGACGTCGACTGTCGTCTTTGATCCATCATTCCTGACAGCGATGTGACAACATTTGGAGAAGGCCTATCTAAAATATTATTTAAGAGGACTATGGCTTCATAAAGTCGCTCCCTTTCCACCATTTTCTCATCTCACAATGGCGCTATGTGGGTGGGCGGTGTCCGTCAAACAAAAAACGTAGAGCCAATCAGAAACTGAGAATTTAGTCCAACTTCCTTTTCAATCATACTCACTTCCTTTTCAATCATACTCTCTCACACACGTAACTATTCTTATGCACACACCCTATCATTCTGTTTTATACACATACCTATATAGTCATTCACATGAACTATTATTACCAAGCGGCGAACTCTGGTGAAGAGCCGGGACGCCAATCCGGAAGTGCCACACACTGCAGTTCATATATTGGCCGATAGGGACTGACTGCAGAAAGGAGCAATTTCCATAGACCCCCATGTTAAAATGCCCAACTTTACAGCATAAAAAAACATGTTTCTACCCATGGATGCAATAAATATTATTATGGATATAGTTAGATTCCACCTTCAGGATTATGGATCTGTGAGTGAATTGTTTTATAACACGACCCTTTAATTTATATTAGGTATGTGCTGTTAGCTTCTTGTCTCTCTGCTAGCTGCTCCGTGAAGCTACTGGGACTCTGCCCGCTCAGTTCATCCAGGGAACACAACTTGACCCCGGCCGTGTTTGTTTGTTCTTCATGCTTAGATCTCGCAAAACCTTTGCGAGATCTCGCAAAACCTCTTTGCGAAATCTCGCAAAACCTCTTTGTGAGATCTCGCAATACTTTTGCGAGATCTCGCAAGACTTTTCATTTAGCTCAATGTACTTCCTGGTCAGTTTGGCTGCTACGGCAACACAGAAACCACAACAATGGAGCGGTTCATCAGTTTTACTTTAAGCTTGGCCTTAAATATAAAGATATAACATCAGTGATTGGCAATAGGCAAAGGTTTCACATAACACTCGAGCTTATTGACAGATTCTAATTTCACGGATCAATAACTCAAGAACATAACGTTGTAAAAATACAAACAACATGACTTTACAATCATAGCAAGGTACGAGCTACAGAGTCGTTTTTATCAGAACAGTTCGATACGCGCCGTCATCCGAGCTAAACATCAAGAATTGGTCACAATCTGCAGCTGGAGGAGGGAGAGGAGTGCTTAGGGACCGTCTACAAACTGCAACGGGGTTTTGCGAGATCTCGCAAAAGGGGTTTTGCGATATCTCGCAAAGAGTTGAACTCTGACATCACTGTCGAGCCGTTAATGGCCGCCTCCGCCTACTAAGGGCTTCTCGGCAACTCTGCAGAATCCTATGGGTGACGTCACGGACCCTACGTCCATATACAGTCTATGATTATTACCTCTTATATAAGCTATTATTCGGCCTTTCATTCACTGCTATTCCGTTTTACATATACAACTATTGTTATTAAAATGAAATACTATTCCCTCTTACATAGGTTATTATTCTGTCGTACATACATTGTTTACCGATTACACACATACTACTATCCTCTTTCACATACACTATTATAATGTTCTATTAGATTATAGTTGTATGTGAAAGACGATAGTGGTGTGTGTACGAGGGTATGTTGGTGCGTTTAAGAGATTTAGTTTTTGTGTGTGAGAGCGAATAGTTATTTATGTATGATAGTATGATAGTAAATGAAGGAAGGAATGACAGTACGTTAAAGACGGTATGATACTGTGTGTGAGAGATTCTGATATTGTTTGTAAGACCAAGTATGAGTTGTGAGCTAGACGGCCTCTCATAGGAGAGAGTACCGAGAGACGTCTGCCACAGATTCAGACCTCTCTCGACTAACTGAGGCGCACACATTCTTGTAGTTTTCCCCGGAAGGTGTGTGTGGGGATTGGAGAGTCGGGCCCGGCATGCTCCAATCCAGATCTTCGGTCACGCCTACTGGGGGAGGGACAGGAAGCCGGCATCCAATGGCGTCTGGGCAACTGCACAGCTCATATACAGGTTATGTAGGGCTTTGTAAGTGAGCAGTAGGTTTTTGAAGTTGATACGGGATTGAACAGGGAGCCAATGCAGTTGGAGGAGAATGGGGGAATGTTCTGAGGACTTGGTGTGGGTGATGATCCGGGCTGCAGAGTTCTGTATGATTTGAAGTTTATTGATGAGTTTGGTGGGAATGCCTGAGAGGATGGCGTTACAGTAGTCGATGCGGGATGTGACGAATGCGTGGACCAGGACTTCAGTGTTTGATTGAGACAAGGATGGGAAGGAAGCATGTGATGGTTTTGGTGCCAACGTGCAGGGCTTCGGTTTTGCTGCCGTTGAGTTTCAGGAAGTTCCTGCTCATCCAGCTCCTGATGTCCTGGAGGCAGTTGGTGAGAGAGGTTGGGGTGAGGGCAGTGTTGGGTTTGCTGGAAATGTAGACCTGTGTATCATCAGCGTAGCAGTGGAAATGGACATTATGATGACGGAGGATAGTGTCAAGGGGGAGTAGGTAAGGTCTACATGTCAGCCAGGTGTTTGATGAGTAGTGGGTGGGAGATGGTGTCAAAGGCAGCTGTGAGGTCAAGGAGGATGAGGATGGTGACCAGCCCAGTCAGTTGGTGATTTTTACCAGAGCTGTTTCGGTGCTGTGTTTTGTTCGGAAACCCGATTGGAAGGGTTCATGAAGGCAGCAACCACTCTTTCAAGGATTTATTAGATGAAGGAGAGGTTAGAGATTGGCCTAGTTGTTCAGCTCATCTCGGTCAGCTCCAGGTTTCTTGAGTGTTGGTGTTATTGCAGCAGTTTTGAGGTTTGGCGGTACAGTTCCAGTTGTGAGGGATGAGCTAATAATTATTGTGATCAAGGGGGAAGTAGAGGGCACACAGGCTTCAACCCAATTGCCCCCGTCGGCAAACACAACAATATTCATGAAACTGTGGCTGCAGTGGAATAGTCCATTTAGCTTAGGAACCTTCCTAACGGAGTGAAATGACCCGGAAGTCCCTCAGTGGCAGCCATGATAAGTGCCGTTCGAATTCTCTACATGATAGGAAAGGAGGTTTCAAACTTCCTTTATAACCTCCTTTAGCTTAGGAACCACTGGACCTCCCTAACTCAAAGGAGAGGAGAAAATGCTGCCCCACAATGCCTTGCAGCCGCAGCATTTGCCGTCACACAACAGTCGGCCGTTCACGGAAACAAACGATTATGACGGAGAAATGATATCATGAAAGTTACGGTGCTTATTAAGCTTTTTTAAACGTATGTGGTAAGTTGCCAAAGTGCTTTGTTTTTAACGTTCATCAGTATTATAATCAAAAAGAGAAATATGAACGTTAGTTTTTACTGAAATGATCAAATAAAGTCAACATGTCACAGTCTTCACTGAGCTGTGTGGGGTTTGTTCAACTTTTAAAAGATGTTTGAATGGTGATATACACAGTGATAGATGTTAAGGACTAGCGTTTATAATAAATACATTTGTATTTATTTTAAGATCTTTTCATAGTTCATACAATCATACGTATTGGGATCATTTGTATTAATGTGGACCGGAGGGAGAGGGTGACGAGCATAAGTTTCACTTTCCTTTTTTATTTCAATTCCAACTTTGGTCATGAAGAATATGTTTCTCTGTTGTCCACGTTCATAAAGCATAAAGCAACAGCATCAGAGCACGGTGCAGAGTCTCTAGATGAGTTTACAATAGTCCCTCGTTCTTATTAAACATCCATGTTGTAGTCCGCTGTATAGAAAACTGTGGTTTCCATGGTTTCCCCACAGCAGCAGACGCACAAAAGGACGTCCGCTGGCGCATCATAAACACGTCGGATAGTGAAAGTGCAGTCGATTCTCTAAAGCACCGCAGTCTCTTCTCCTAAATCCTTTTGAATTCTCCTATCCACTATCCCTTAACTCAGCTAATTGACGATATGACATTTTTTTAGCTAAACAAAACACAAGGATTAAACTCCTTTTACTCGTTTTCAAAGCCCTAAACGGGCTGGCTCCTGCCTATATAGCCGAACTTCTCCATCGCTACACCCCAGGCAGAGCCTTAAGGTCGGCTGACCAGCTGTTGTTGATGGTGCCTAAGACTAGGCTTAAAACCAGAGGGCATCGAGCTTTTGCAGCGGCTGGCCCTAGGCTCTGGAATACTTTGCCCCTCCATGTGAGGTCGGCCCAGACCCTGTTTTTTTTTTTTAAATCAACACTTAAAACTCATTTTTTCTCTCTGGTTTTTGTTTAATATTATTCGAATATAGGAATAGTAGATATGATTACTTAAAATATAGTACCTTATATTTCACCTTGTAAATTACTTCTTTATCAATTGTTGGATCTCTGCAGGGTGTATTTTAAACCCTAAATCCCCCCTTGGGGCTTGTCCCTCCCCGTCTCCCTCTGCCGATCTAAGGTCTGGTAGAGGGGGATGGGGTACAGAGTCGCTTAGACAGGCGGGGGAGTGCATCTGACGAAGAGATAGGTTGTTGTGCTCCCTATCTCTGTTTCTTATCCTACATTTTCACCCTGGACTAGAGGGAAAGCGTTCTTGGACGCCTTTTCAGCTCTGTTTCCTACTATATTCTTCCTACCCTGTTTACTTTGAACTATTCTAGGAGAGTGTGTTTACGTTGACTCGTTGGGCCTTTCCTCCTGTACTTTTTTGTTCCCCAGTACTTTCCTTTAATCTTAATCAAGGAGAGTGCATTTAGGCCTCTCCTACTGCCTATTCACTGTTGTCCCTCTTCACTGTACCTACATTTGCCTGTGTTCGTGGTTAGTTGGTAGCCTGTTTTTTTTTAGGGGATTCCCTCTGAGGACAGTGACGTATGTGGCCTTATATGGTGTTGTGGATGTACTCTACGGGTGCCTAAGCGTTATTTTGGAACGCATATGGTCCCGGGTTTGTGGGATTTTATGAGATGTGTTTTTGTCCGATAGCGGTGATCTGTTCTCTGAAATATTCGCTGAAAAATAGGAGGTAGTGGTCCCGCCTGTGTACACAATACCTGTAGGAGTGTTTCCCCTGGTAGGTTCAAGAGGCGTTTCCCCTTTGGGTTTCGTCTGGGGGGGCTTTGATAGTGTTGAGGTACGGCGGTTAGAGCTTCACTTTCCCTTTTCCCTAAACTTGCTCGGGAGCACTTCCGTGGTTCAGGGGGGTTGCCAATTACCTGGTCGCCTCTCTCGATCCAGCAGGTTTTAAGTGCATAAGTACCCACCGCTACGCCTCATGAAGACTAGGGGGGGAGTTAGGTAGTAAGTTTGTGGTTAGGAAGTCAGCTAGTGGGGCTGCTCATTCCTACTGTGTGCACAGGTGGGCTAATAAATTGCATTTCCTCTGTGTAAATAGCTACTATTGGGTAAAGATGGAGGATATTGTGGGGGCGTTTGTGGCTGCACCTTCTTAAGGATTCTTGGATCAGTGCACCAAGGATCAATTGGTGAACATAGCGCAGTATTATGGGTTTGAAGTTGGCGATAAAAGAGTGAAAGACTCGGTGAAAGCGAATTTGAGGGCTTGTTTGTTGAAAAGTAAAGTGTTTGATACTCCTGTCCCCGGGCGCACAAAAGAAATGGCGGGTCAAAGTGCGGTTTTGAGTTTCGAGCAACAGAAGGAGTTACTCAGATTACGCTTAGAGTTGGAGACGGAAAAGGAGTTGGCCGTGGAGAAGATGCGACAGGGCATTGAGCTGGAAAGAGCGGTGTCCTTGGAGAAGGAGGCAGGAAACTGAGCAGGCTAAGTTGGAGTTTCAGAGGGAGAAACTGGAATTAATTAGAGAGGGCAAGGTAGCGGCTGATGTCCTGTTTCCTGATAATTCAGCTAGTCAAAGCCGGGCTCCAGGGAGGTCAGTGGATGACTTAAATGATTTGAAGTTGGTTCCCAGGTTTAATGAGAAGGATCCGGACTTTTTTTTTTCAATGTTTGAGCGTCTCGCAGGTGTCTGAGGCCACTCGCGTGCTATTGTTACAGTGTGTGTTAACCGGGAGGGCTCAGGAGGCTTATTCATCTTTAAGTGGCAGTGACTATTTGCGCTATGATTTAGTTAAATCTGCCGTTCTCAGGGCTTACGAGCTGGTGCCTGAAGCTTATCGTCAGCGGTTTAGGAATTGGAAGAGAGGGGATAAATCTCACCTTGAATTTGCTCAGGATCTTTCCACCCATGTCGATCGCTGGTGTGCGGCAACTGAGGTTGATTCTTACGGGGAATTGAGGGATCTCGTTATTTTGGTGCAATTCAAAAATTCTGTACCGGAGCACATTTGCAGTGTATATCAGTGAGCACGCAGTCAGGACAGCTGCTGAAGCTGCTGCATTAGCAGATGACTATGTTTTGACACACGTTGGTGGAGGTGCTGCCATACAAAGCAGTCACGGTGGAAATTCCTCGGGAAATTCCCCCAGAGCCTGTGTGCAGGTGTGTTACAGGTCTTACGGTGGGGTGGAGCTGAAGAGGCCAATCAGTGTGATCGCGGACACCTGGCCGGAGCCAAGGTGCTATTAAGCCCAGCTGCCCGGAGTCACAGGGTGGCCCTGACTCTCTCCAAGCTGGCCGCAGGAGGAGTAACACGGCGATCCTCTCCCCTCGTCCATCCATCTTGTACATTATCAATAAATGTGGCGTGGCTTTTTGGATACTCGTGTACGTTCTGTTATCTTTTCGTTGTGGCCTACGAGCCATAACAATATAAATAAAACTTGATTTGATTTGATTTGATTGAAGCCTTTGAATTAGCACTAAGCGAAAGAGTGCTAACGCACTTAGCACATAACTCACGGTAGCGATATTTTATACTTCATGCTATCTGCACAAACTAAATATCATATGAAAGCTGAGATTCCACAGATTCCATTGGTATAAGCAGGGCCGTCCCTCCCTATAGGCCGATCGTGCAGGCTGCATGGGGCCTCACATTGCGCAGGGGCCTCGCGCAGGGGGCCTCGGCTTATGAGCTCGGCTTGTGCGCAGTTCTCAGCACAGTTCTCAGCGCAGTTCTCCCCAATCACGGCTTTGATACGGCCACTAGTGCAGGTGAAGAGATGTCGGCGAAAAGACAGTTTCAGTCTGGCGCATGCAAGAGGGAAAAAAAACAAAACATGAAGAAACTAGAGCATCACTCGAAGGTGGGTTATTGTATGAGTCAAATGTACAACTTGCGAATGTTGTATAAGTCAAATGTCAAACCTTTGCCAATTGCCATATTAAAACAACAGCTGCAATTCACGACATGAAGAAGGCAGTCTCTGCACAGCATATATGCGCAAATGAAGCGTGCCACAGTGTTGCCGCTGCGAGGCTCCGGTGCTCGCAATTCACGCGCCTCCGTTGGGTTTTGAGCTTCTTGTAGCATTTGTTATTTGCAGCGTTTCGTTTACGCCGTGCTTTTAGTAAACGCTTTTTGATGTTATTGGTGAATGTTTTCTAAATAGTGCATGTGTTGTCAAGAATAGATGGTAAAGATGATTCTTCATTTGCATGTGTTTTGGCACATTTGTGTTTTTATATTTGCATCGTTTCTGAAGCTACAATGAGTTTCTCCTAATGGAAATGTTCTGGGCCGCTGTAGCCCGTTTGACGTGTCGGCCATCATACTTTATGGATTCAGATTTAATTTCCAATTAGTTAGTTTAATGCAGAACATAAATCACCTAATAATTGACATTAAATATAAGTTAAAATATCCAGCAGCAGATACAACATTTGCTCCACATTTACGAGCTTTGATAGAGACATTAATGAGTCATTGATGAATGATTCTAAACTTTTTCCATCACAGGATATGATGAGTTGCTAGAGAATATATTACATATTATAATATATTTCATTGTATTATTATATTGAAACATAAATATGACATGTCGCCACTTTCTTAATGAGTTATTCCTCATTAAAGGAGGGGTAGGTACGTTTGAGAAACCGCCTCGGCTGCACAAAAATTCCAAAGTACACAACC
>CALSBZ010040062.1:8014-18534 GCA_943591055.1 Gobionotothen gibberifrons | reverse complement strand
CGCCTTGGGACAGAGGAGCAGTGGAGGAGGTGCAGTTGTTGATGTTAATAAACTGATGTCTGTCGGTGAGGTAGGATTTCAGCCAGGAGAGTGCAGTGTCGGTGATGTTGAGTGATGATTCGAGGAGGGACAGCAGGATGGTGTGGTTGGTGTCGAATGCTGCGGTGAGGTCGAGGAGGATGAGGATGAGGATGTTCAGGTTGCCGGAGTCAGAGGAGAGGAGGAGGTCGTTTGTGATTTTGAGAAGAGCTGTTTCTGTGCTGTGTTTTGATCGGAAACTGGATTGAAATGGCTCAAAGAGGTCGTTGGAGCTGAGGTGGGATGTTAGTTGCGAGGCAATGACACGTTCAAGTATTTTTGACAGAAAGGGGAGATTTGAGATGGGCCGGAAGTTGGACATGATGTCAGGTGTGAGTCCAGGTCTTTTGAGAATGGGTGTGACAGCAGCCAGTTTGAGAGAGGGGGGAACTGATCCAGATCTGAGGGAGGAGTTAATGATGGTGGCGATGAGTTGGGAGATGGCAGGGAGGCTCTCTTTAACACATTTGGAGGGCATTGGGTCAAGTGTGCAGGTGGAGTTAATTCCAGTCATGAAGTCGGACAGGGGCTGTGAGGTGAAGGGGGGGAGCCAGGAGGGGAGGTGGGGGGTGCTGATGAGGGTGTCAGATTGCTGTAAATGTTGCTGATTTTGGTTTGGAAAAACGAGAGGAAGGAGTTGCACTGTTCGGTGGTGAAGGATGAGGTGGCGTTGTCACAGGGTTTGAGAAGTTTGCTGATGGTGGAGAACAGACGCTTGGGGTTGCTGGAGCCAGACTGAATGAGTTGTGAGTAGTAATTAGACCGGGCTGCTTTGAGTGCGTTACTGTACTGCTGGAGATAGTCTTTGTAGATTTGAAGATGGACTGTTAGTGTGGTTTTCTTGTGTTGGCGTTCAAGTTGACGTTTCCTTGATTTCATTTGGCGGAGTTCGGGGGTATACCAGGGGGCGGAGTGTATGAAAGAGATAATAATTCAGGGGGGTAATATAGTGTTTCCTGATTTGCTCAGCACCTTTACTTTGCCCGTTGCTATATGTAGCAAAATAAGCTCAGGGAGGCAGAGCCTCTCCAAGTTTAGCTGAGGACCGTCCTGAGCCCTGAGGCTGTTTTCTGAACTTCAGATCACCATTCCCTCGAAAGAAACCGCCTTCAGTAAGTGAAGATCAAATTCTGAGGACCGCCAAACCCATTGTGAGGGAGAGAATGGAAGAGAAGGCTGCTCAGAAAGCTGATACAGACCAGGGGCCGTATTCACAAAGGATCTTAGGGCTAAAAGTAGCTCCTAACTGGCGAATTTAGGAGAAACTCCTAAACATAATGGGCGTGTCAGTCTTAAATGTAGGACTCCTAATTTTTTTCACTAAGAGCAATTCACAAAGTATTTTAGGCTTAAAAGTAGCACCTAAGTTTAGGAGAGCTTAAAAGTCCTCGAGAGGACTCCTAACTCAGTAAGACCTATTCACAAAAACTCAGAAGAGGAAGAGCTGTGTGATGTGATGCTGCAGCTGGACTTTCATCTTGATTTCTCCTGTGGGGAAGATATATATATAATTTGTAACACATTTTTGGGAAGCGGGTTGAACAGTTGCACATTGTAATTCTTCTGTAAATATTAAACAGAAAGGTTTTTCATGTAGCCTATTGCAATTATTGCATGCATACCCCTCAATCTCCTTTTTCATTCACAACGTTTCATATCACTGTAGCCTTTGTTAATTGTAAATTTTAATCATGCAAATGCATTTCCCAAATGAATGCAAGCAATGTTAATAATGGACTTACCTGTAGCCGCGATGGCTCTTTTATAGTCGGCAATCTCCGACCTTCACTGTGATTACAGCGCATACCACCTCTTTTCGCAGTCATCGGTAGAGCGACACACCGCAGGGAAGGAAGCATTGATGTTTAAGCATATTTCTTCCCATGCCTCCCGCTTCTTCTTACTGGTCACTCCAGAGCCAAATTTCCCCTTTATTATTCCCCTCCTCTCCAGCACAAACTGGGCCAGCAGTAACAATTGGTCCTGTGACCAATTGGGCTTTCGCTTGCGTTTAACTTTATCTTCACTTTCATTCATCATGATAGGGGGACTTGAACGGCGGTATGGGCTGTTATTGAAAGTGTTTCAGTGCTGGAAATATGCTCATTGGATAATAGTTTGCAGGGTGCTTTTAATTGCCTCCTTGATTTAATGCAATTTACGTATTTGTATTGTTTGCTCTCTCTCTTTAACGTGCATATACAACGTCATTATCGTGGTCTGCACAAACTTGTCATCATGCGTGTATTCTGCTAACTGCACTGTCCATAACTATTTGATAGGAATACATTTCGAGGCTATTTCCTTTTTTTTCGGTGATTTAGTGGGTGAGTGTCATCTTTTGTCATTCAAATACAGATAGCCTTGTAGTTGCACTGTATAGGCAAATTGCTGTTTGACCAAAATTAGCAGCCTTTGAACTGTGAATAGTTCTGTGAGAGGGTACAAAGTAGTAGAGGCTACTGTGAGAGTAAAGATACTTTGGTTACTATTGTGATATCGCTTTTTATTAAAAATGAATCTCGGTGAAGCAGATCAAGGACATGCTTCTTGAGGTAGGATTGTTATTTAGAGTTGTCATTGAAATGCAAGTTGTTGGCAGTCAGAATATATTAATTTAGGTAATTTCTCTTTTTTTCCTTTTTCAAAAATAGCACAATACAATTGAAGTACGCAGAGAACTATAGCCATCCGCTGCATTGTCGTGTACCTCGGAGAAAAGGAAGAGGACCTTTTCAAGGAGTAATTAAAAATCTTGAAATAAAATAAAATCCACGGGCAGAGGACAAAAGCACTGCTCTCTGTCAGTTACATTTTGAAGCATATTGTACTTTTGGCCACACCCCAATCAATAATATCTTATACCTCATTCACACCAACGCAACTCCGGTTCAAGCTCCGTGTTAGAGCTTTTCAGGTTCAGAACCGGTTCTTCGGTTTAGCTCTAGCTCTTTTCACACAGCCCAGAGTCCACTGGTAATGCGTCATTGCGTCATCGTTTGCGTCATGACGTTACCATTTGCGTGCCTGCTTCATAAAGCCAAACCGCGCGGATGAAATCAGTTGCATTAATTTCTTATGGCTCTATCTGCAGCTTTTGCGGAGTCATTTCTGTGGTTTAGACTATATTCTTATAAACAAGTGTACTCGTGTCAATAACGTTTTTTTTTTTTAAACACAACTCTTCCGAGATCGGTCTTATTTCTTAAGGTGGACTAAACCATGAGTGTGGAGTAACGCCGGGTTACGTATTGTAACCCTTGTTATATTAACACAGGCGGAGCCCTCTACTGGACTCTATGGGTACTACCTTATCCTGCGAGCATTCTCCCACTGAAAACTCTTATAGACGTGGCCGGCCATAGGCGGGCCTACCTGAATGCGTGCGCATCACACCGTATAAAAGGAGGCCTCGCCTCCTGACTGTCATCCTACACCTCTCTTCAGCGAGCGGAATAGGAAAGACAGTGCCCTGAGTAGAGGGCTCCGCCTGTGTTAATATAACAAGGGTTACAATACGTAACCCAACGTTATATCTCTCACAGGCTCCGCCCTCTACTGGACTCTATGGGTACAGTGGGCGGAGCCACGATAAATGTACGCACTGTCGTCCAATAACAACATTCCACCCTACTGTCCCTGACCGGCCTTTCTGGTCAGCAGCTGCTGCCCCACATTCTCCTTTAACCCGGTCGTGACCGTGGAGAAGTCTGGGCTGCGGCTGACAGAGCACACCCTGCCGCGCTTGCCTCGCAGAAGGTGTGCCCAAAAAACAGTGATGGGGGCCCCCCCCCCCCCCCCCGCCCTTAGGCGGACGGGGAGAACCCCCAGCCCTGTATGGGCTCACTGTGCACCCATCTCCCTGAGTCCCTAAGGCTCGCAGGGAGAGTGCCAGTGCCCCTGCCCCACACTCAAACACTGACCCCGTGCAGAGTGTGTGTGGACTAAAATGTGGAGGGCTACCCCCCTCCTGCCTCTCGGCAGGAGGAGAGCAGCCCTCCAGCCCTGTAAGGGCCCAGCGCACCCCTCGCCCATCCCGGGACCCTCAGAGGTCCCGAGAACAGCGAAGGCGCATTATGTCCGGGGAAGGGGTCAGATGCCAACTGACCCACAACCCCCCTCCACACTCACACCGCTGAATAAGGCTGTCGACGCAGTCACAGTGTTGTGCACCGACATAAATGTTAAAGTTTAGTCATGTTTCATGTTTTGTTTAACCATTTTCTGTTTTGTCTCCCATGTCCTATCTGGTGTGTGTCTCCCGCCCTCATCAACGTCAGCCCCGCCCCTGATTGTTTCCACCTGTGTCTTGTTACCCTGTGTTTAAATACCCCTGTCTCCCAGTGTTCAGTGTCAGTTCGTCTTGTCTCATGCCATGGAAAGGTCTATGCTCATTGTGCTCTTGGAAAGTTTGTTTTGTCACTACGTGAACGCTTTCATTTTTTGCTCCCTATTTTTGTTCATTTTTCTGTTCTTGGAAAAATAAAGTATCTTACTAATACTTTATCTCTGGCTCCCGGGTCGTGCATTTGAATCCTACTTCCTAAGTGTCTGAGTTCGTAACAGAACGAACTGACCAGAATGGACTCAGCCGACCCAAAGACATTTCATGCCGCCCTGTCAGCCCAAGGAGAGAGGATTTTTTGCCATGAGGAACAGCTGGGCTTAATCAACCAAAGAGTTAAAGAGCTTGTAGGAAGCCAGGCCAAGCTACAGGATTCCGTCTCTATCCAGATACAACAGATGACGGATCACATGCAGCAATTCTTCGCTCACCTACAGCCTACTCCGCCGATGACGTCATTCACAGCTGACTGTCTTCCTGTCAAGGATCCTGCTGACGCTATCAACCCGAGCCAGGCAGTTTCCTCCTCACCACGGCTGGCTCTTCCGGAGAGGTTCTCCGGAGATTCCATGAACTGCAGAGCTTTCCTGGTTCAGTGCGATCTGCATTTCCAGCACACCCCAGGGGCTTTCTCATCAGACCATGGTAAAGTGGCGTTTATTGTGTCCCATTTAACGGGAAGAGCAGCAGCCTGGGCTACTGCAGAATGGTCCAGAGACTCTACGCTTTGTTACTCATTAGCCGACTTCACAGACACTATGAGTCGCATTTTTGACCACTCGTCACCTGCTACAGAGGCCAGCAGAAGGCTTCTTCAGATGCACCAGCACAACCGACAGGTGGTTGATTATGCCATCGAGTTTCGCACGGCAGCAGCAGACAGCGGGTGGAATGTTCCGGCTCTTCGTGACGCTTTCCTGGTTGGACTTTCGGATCCAATAAAGGACCAGCTGGCTCCTCTGGAGGTGCCACGAGACCTGGAGTCTCTCATCGCTGTATCCATCCGGATCGACAACCGACTTCGGGAGAGGGAGAAAGAACGCTGGCGCACCCGTGACGGAGATCCCAGTGTCCAGGGCTTTCCTCGGAGAGCCGCTCTGCCAGGGGAAGTTTTCCTGCCCGTGGATTCGGACCGCCAGAGGACCGCGCCACCGCCTGACTCAGACGAACCCATGCAGTTGGGTAGGACTAGGCTTTCTTTGGAGGAGAGGCAGCGCCGCCTTCGGGAGGGTTGCTGTTTCTACTGTGGCCAGTCGGGTCACCAACTCGCCTCATGCCCGGGAAAAGACCGAGCTCACCAGCCAAGAGGAGGGCGCTGGTGAGCAAGCTTCCCACAGACTTTCCTCCTCGACCTGTTACTCAGGTAAACATTTTTATTAACAATCAGGCCATTGACCAGGGAGTGCTTATAGACTCAGGGGCTGACGAAAGTCTTATGGACTGGGGCATAGTCAAACAGCTAAAAATAAATACTGTTCCGCTATCTCGCCCTATTAACGCCAGTGCTTTAGACGGTCGTCTTTTGTTCACTGTTACCCACTGCACTGAGCCTATTCGGATTACTGTCAATAAGGACCATACAGAAGTTATGCAGTTTCACATTTTCGAATCTGCTCAACACCCGATTATTTTGGGTTTTCCGTGGTTAAAGATTCACAACCCACACATTGACTGGCGCTCAGGGAAAATTAAGGAGTGGGGAGAGGATTGTATTAACAGGTGTAAACATTCACGCTCTGTTAATGCACCAACAGACCCTGATAGGATCATTATAGATCACCCTGACTATCCTGATCTACAGAAAATACCTCCTTGTTACCACGATTTAAAGGAAGCCTTTAACAAATCGAAAGCCATGAGCCCAGCGCCCACCTATAGCCCTCTTCAGGCAGGTCTCTCCCCATCCTGTTCTGGATGCGTCCATGAACATTGTGATGTAGGAGGTCATCCGTCCCAGTGGAGACCCCCTCCGGAGGTGATCCGGGACCCCCAAAACCGGAGGTTGCCCTCCACTGAGGGGGGGATGGTCACCAGCCGCTGTTTGTGCTCTTGGGATCCAAACGCAGGCTGGAGAACCACCTCTGCAGGCGACGCATATGCAGCAACCAAAAAGTGTGGCCACATTGTGAGCAGCCGCCATGAGACTCAAAGTCTGCCTGATAGTTAAAGCTGTCACTGACGCCCCCTGTCGCAGCCTGTGGACCGCCCGGAGAAGGGACGCACTTCTGCTCTCTGACAGGGTGGCACGTAGCGCGCCTGCATCGAGCACCACTCCCAAATACAACGCCTGTTGGTGAGGTATGGGGGTGCTCCTTTTTTCAATTGAACGCAAAGCCTAATTTGGTTAGGTGTGTGATCAATTGTGCTGTGCAAAACATTGCCTTTTCCCGAGACCCAGCCATGACTATGAGGTCGTCTAGTAAAAGAAAACTCTCATGCCATGGGCGCGCAGCGGTTGAAGCGCTGTGGCCACACATTTGCTGAATGTGCGTGGGGATAGGGAAATAGCCGAACGGCAGCCGTACTCGTAGGCTATCCCCTGGAAGGCAAAACGCAGACACTTTCTGTGCTCTGGAGCAATTTCTACATGAAAGTACGCGTCTTTCAGGTTGATGGTGGTGAACCAATCGCCTGGCTGCACAAGCCCCAGTAACTATTTCATAGTTAACATGCGGAATTTCCTGCAGGAAATGTGGCGATTCAGGCAGTGGAGATCTAGAATAGGTCTGCATTCCCCTGTCTTCCTGAGACCCAGGAAGTACATGGAAAGACCCTTTTCTCTGTGCTGAGGGTGCACAACAGACAACAGACACAGCCTGTTTCTGCCCCAGAGCCTGAATCCCTGCTAAGAGGAAACACATCTCCCTCCGGGAGGCCAGATTTACCTCTTGCCTGCCCATAACAAAAGGTGGGTGTGGGACACCCACATGTGATACAGTAGTACAGTGTATAGACATGTGGTACAGTGGGACGCTGCAAAACTGGGGTGAAAAGCCCCGTTTCAGCGTCCTGTCCATCCACCTTGTTAGCACACAGCTGAGCTTCCATTCCCCAGAACACTGTGTTAATGGACAAGCACTCAGCTGTGGGGCCGCAGCTATGAAGCTGTGATACTCTCTGATGACCCATTCTGCCGCAAAACTCCCCGCGAAGGGAAGATTTGCCCTTGGAGGGTCGACACAGGAAGGGCCGATTATTCACTGAGGACCCTGAACGCACCGCCGCGCGCTGTTGCGCGCGCTCCCCCCTAATGATGTTCTCACCACTACGGTAAACAGCATTAATCGGAGTCTTTATAGGCGTGGTGTGTTTTACTATGGTCCCTGAACGCACCGCCACACGCTCCTGTGTGAGTGCGGGCTCCGCCATAATGCAGCATTTACCACTACGGAAAACTGCATTAATTGGAGTCTTTGCTCTAGGCGTATGTGTTCTCTGACAGTAATACGCCGGCCATAATGTCCCTGTACCAGCATAGCGCTCTCCTTTAGATAGCACTCCTGCAGTTCATCCCTATCATCTGCGCATGCCCACTAGCCATCTCCTTTACAGGAGCTACAGTTGGGGCAGTGAAATGGGGAATTTGTACGGTTAACATTGTGTGTAAGTGTAGCATTTGTGGAAAACAAAAGACACTTATATTTGGATACAGATCACCTCATTCTTATTAGAAAACGTAGTGATCTGCTGCATTATACAGGGAGGAGGCGGGATTCTCCCTCTCGTCCCGGGCGGAGAGATGTTCTCCCCCCGCCATCAGATCCGTGAAGGCGGGCAGCCCGTCCCCGTGAGTGCCGGGACACCGGTTCCACGGGGTGGGCCGGAGAGGTGGGGGGCGCAGTGGGCACGGCATCTCTGTGCCGGCGCCTCTCCCTTCGTCTCACCATCGCGCCACGCTCCCTCCTCTGCAGGAAAGCCTGTAGATTTTGCCCCTGGAGGGTCGACACAGGAAGGGCCGATTATTTACTGAGGACCCTGAACGTACCGCGCGGCTCGTCCTCGGGGGAAGGGCCGCGCGCGCCGTCACAATGCCGTCTCTTTGAAACGAACATTATGGGGAAAAGTGGAATTGTGGAAAGATATAACTCTTACTCTGGAAAAAAAACAATCGTTTTTACCGAATGCATTTTTCCCACACACACACACCACTCTAGAACTAGAGTTTACAGACGTAAACCACCGTTCTCCTGCGGAGGTCCCTGAACGCCCCGCGGCCACTCTCACGAGGGCCGCGCGCCCACGTATTAATGCTGCATTTCCCATTCAACGGCGAAATGCAACAACAGTACGCCGGCAATAGCGTCTCTTGAACCCGCACAGTGCTTAACAGCACTCGATTTATTCCACTCACACGCCCTCCTGCTGGCTCCCTTTACTGGGATTTACAGCAGGGGCGGGGAGTGTAGGACAGTGTTTCCTCCTCTGGGGATGGGCAAGAAGCAGCCATTCGCTGCGATTGCTCCTTATCCTGTGAGCAAGGAGATCGCTCCAAAGAGCCCTTCCGACAACACGGGGGCTCCCAGGAGACCAACACGGTCCTCTTTGAAAAGCGCCACGCGGCGTGATATCCAGGGACATCACACGGCGGGCAGCGGCGGCGGCCTGTGATGAAGTAGGGTCAAACCTATATCATGTGAAACCACCGAGCACCGGTCCCCGGGGGAACCGGGCCTGGGGCAAGGCCCGTGGACCAAGCTACTTATTCGGCCTTGCGGCCCAATAATCGCTCTGACCTGGTGAGGCGGGGGCATCTCTAGCAATGAGTGAGTAGCCCACACACCCGCCGCCATGATCATCATCCAGAGAGAAACCAGCCCTGCGGCACCGCCGGGCCATATCCTGGTCCCCCAACACTCGAAGCAAGGTGGTGGGGATCGGCGCCCGCTATTTCAGCTAGGGCACGAAGGACAGGCCCGGGTCTCTAGCAGTGGCGACTCCCTGGAGGTAAGTTTACTCTATCTTCTTCAAACGTCTTCCGGTCTCTCGTGGAATCACTTCCGCTGGCTGAAGAGAAAGGGATGACAGTCAGGAGGCGAGGCCTCCTTTTATACGGTGTGATGCGCACGCATTCAGGTAGGCCCGCCTATGGCCGGCCACGTCTATAAGAGTTTTCAGTGGGAGAATGCTCGCAGGATAAGGTAGTACCCATAGAGTCCAGTAGAGGGCGGAGCCTGTGAGAGATATAACGTTGTATATTTCATTTAAATGAACTGTAACCTTCACCCAAGTATGTAACAGCTGTTCTCAAATGAACACGTGAAGTAAAGTTTAATATTTATAGTTTTATAGATTTATAATTAGTTATAATGAGAGGTGATCAACGTGAATGCTCAGGTTCCACCTTAACACGCAGACACGTTGCTTCACCATGAGCAGAAACCTTTATATATACAGTCTATGGCAGAAACACTGAAACTCTTGTTAAGTTTCTCCATCGCTGTGTACAAACTGGATAAAACGCGGACTTTCTGTTGTTGTTCAGGAGTAGATCCTGTCTCTGCCCCCGCCTCGACGTAAGCGTGACGTATGTGGTGCTTTTGCTCTGGCCGGACAATTTTTTGGTGCTCGAAATGAACCGGATTCCGGAGCTAAGAGGCTGCTCAGCTGCGGTGTGAAGAGGAAAACAGGACCACATTGCCATGACGACACACACATGCAGACTCAATAGGTGAAAACAATACCAGCGTTGCTTTAGCAGCTGGTAATAATGGCTCTGAATTAGCTAAGAGTGACAGTTTAAAAAGTATGCAATTACCTAATTCATTATCTCTTATGCGCTAAACTATTATTTAATGTGCTTCAAAAGGACATGAATATCGCCTTCATCAGTGACCGGTCCACCCCAGGATCTGACCATACGATGCAACCATCGTGGTCGAGGGAAACAAATGAATGAGCAAGCATTCTGCGTTAAATGTGTTCATACTGTTTGAAATAATGACTGTCGGCAGTGTAAACATCTTTGTTACATCTTTTGTAAAACTGATGTGTGTGATCTGCAGATTGGTGGCCATTGAGAGTTTGTTACTGTAGTTTCACAAAAACTTTACAGATTTTATTTGGCACTGGTTTTAAATATGCAAAGGCCTCTAACTTC
>CALSBZ010040061.1:35687-46971 GCA_943591055.1 Gobionotothen gibberifrons | reverse complement strand
GGAGCCAGAGCCTTTTCTTATCAAGCTCCACATTTGTGGAATCAGCTTCCAGTTTGTGTTCGGGTGGCAGACAGCCTATCCGTTTTTAAGAGTACACTTAAGACCTTCCTTTTTGATAAAGCCTATAGTTAGGGCTGATTAGATTCAGCCCCTAGTTTTGCTGATATAGGCTTAGTTTGTCGGGGGACATCTTACTTCTTCCTTCTCTCTGTCTGTACCTGTGTACTCTCATGTTCCGATTAACCCAGCCTCCCCAAATTTCTTTCTTTTTGGTGTCTATATACGCCGGGATCCGGAGTCATGGATGATCCTGTTGCTGCAGTCCTGTGTCCTGGGTCGCGAGCCCGGATCTTGAGTCGTGGCTGTTGCTGTGGTCCTGGATCATAAGTCCTGAATGGATGTCCTCGTGGATTCATCTTCCTATTATACACACATGCATTTCCAAACATTTGGACTACCTATGTTGCAAATGTATTATCTTTTTTTTTTTTTTACACACGGCATCTATTGCACGTCTGTCCGTCCTGGGAGAGGGATCCCTCCTCTGTTGCTCTCCCTGAGGTTTCTCCCATGTTCCCCTTTAAACTGTGGGTTTTCTCTGGAAGTTTTTCCTTGTACGATGTGAGGGTCTAAGAACAGAGGGTGTCGTGTTGTCATACTGATATTCTGTACAAACTGTGAAGACCACTGAGACAAATGTAACATTTGTGATATTGGGCTATATAAATAAACATTGATTGATTGATTGGTGACTTTGATAAGTGCCGTTTCTGTGCTATGTCGTGTCCGAAAACTTGATTGAAATGTATCAAATATGTTGTTGTGATTCATAAAAGAAGATCAACTCTCTCTAAAGTCTTAGCTAAAAAAGGTAGTTTAGAAATTGGAATCCAGAAGGTCTAGGTTTGGATGTTTGATGAATGGATGGACTACTGCATGCTTAAGGCATGGTGGGAGACAACCAGAGGATAACGAGCTATCAAAATTAAGTTAAAAACCTCTTTTGGGAATTCAGCATGGAGCCCATCTGCAGGACTGGAGGCAGGTTTTAGTTTGTGAATGGTTTCCTCTAATGTGCAGTGCTAAGAGAGAATGTTTCAAATGAGTATGCAGAAGGGTTGTAGTGATGAGCCAGATCATGCTGTTCCTCTGCAAGTTTGGAGTCTATTGTAAGAATTGTGTTAGTCATTTGTTTTAAAGATTGTTCACAATATCTGGAGGTTTGAGGAAGGATTCAAAATGGAACGAAGAGTTTTAAAGAGAATTTGGTGTGTTATTGTAGTTAGTTAGTTTGAACAATGTCAGAGAAGAAGGAGGACCAGGCTTGTTTTACAGCTTTGTGATAAATTGCCATTTGTTGTTTAAGATTTCAAATGATTCTGTGAGGCGGTCTTTCTTCCATATTCTTTCTGCTTTTCTGCATTGTTGCTTTATTTCTTTGGTGATTTTTTTCGAAGGCAGTGGCAAAGGCATTTTTCAACGTTTTGACTGTGTTAATGTTAAAGACACAGATGTTGGCAGTGTGGGAGACAGATGTGTGAGGAGGCTAATGGCTTTATGGTCTGATACATATAGACCTGCCTCATTCAGATCCACATTTTCAACATTAAAACCAGAAGAAATGACCAGTTCCAGAGTTTGTCCTTTTACATGTGTGGGTCCACTGATTGGGTCATATTAAAGGATTTCATTAAATCTATCAAATCCAAATGAAAAGGACCAGAAGGGCAGCACACATGTATGTTAAAATCACCCAAAATTAGGGGGGGGGTATTCGGTTAACGGGACCACTGCTCCCAAGCCCTGTTGTTGCCATTTTATTTTCTGTTAAATAAGGTTAGTTAGACCCGAGTCTTCCTGACAGTTCACAGTGTGCCGCTGGCCCGGTTTAATTCAAATGTACCGCCGCGCGCAGCACAGACACACAGCTGCTGCCCAGCCGCAGCACCGGAAATGGAACTGCTGGGAGAAAAACTGACTATCAGATATGTAACGTTATCTATGATAATATTTCGTCTCATTTTTCATCAACGGAAGTAAAGAGAGATTTTGGCATAGTTTTTATTTAGCAAACTACATTTTCGTCTCGTCACTTGTCGTCAACGATATTGCATGTTGATTTCGTTACAGTTATTGTTTACTGCCGTCGGTGCCGTCTCGTCATCGTCTCGTTTTAGTCATGGGAAAAAGGTTGTTGACGAACATATTTCGTCATAGTTTTAGTCAACGAAATTTACACTAGCTCGACCAACGTCTATAATCAAAAACTCTGATTGGATGAGCCAGTAGCGTAGGCAGACACTAGGCTTGTTTGAGACAAGCAAGACCTGCGCAGTTGCGATCAACGACTTGCTTGTGCGTTGCATGATGGTTAGTCATTTTGTCCGACTTGCTCTGGAGGCTCGCCTACATGAGACGTTGAAATCTCGCGGGACAAAGACGCCCGCAGCCTTGAGAGCGAGGCGTGGCGCCGCAGTTCCTCTCCACGGGTTGCGGAAGCGAAATGCTTGATGGGAAACGTCTCGCTGGTATCTCGAGCTGAGCGCTCATTGGTGGTTTTTACCACGTGCTGCTGATGAAACTCTCCAATTGGCTCGGCAAAAGTTTGCCAGTTTTACGTCGCCACTTCCATTCACATTTTTCATCATTGTTCCACAATGTTTATTATCATCATGAATATATACTATACTTGCACTGCTTACCGTTTTCATACTTTATATATCTTAGCATATTCATACACACTGTTAATACTGCTCACAGGCTGCTGTGTATATCTAGTGTATTCATACCCCTCACTGTTTATTCATCATTCAATTCATTCTATATTTTATTCTGTAGATTGTGTACATTACTTTTCACTTTACTGCTTGTTGCACTCCTGGTTAGAAGCTAAACTGCATTTCGTTGTCTCAGTACCTGTAATATGTGCAATAACAATAAAGTTGAATCTAATCTTGAGCAGGAACAAATGTATTTACTTAGTACATATACTTACTTAGTGACATTAACGATTAAACACATGTGTGCATTCTTTATAAATGCAAACCGAGTCAAGCCGACTCCGGAGGTGGCGGTATGCACCTTAAAGTTGTTTGCAATCCGCCAAAAAACCGAGAGAAGAAGAAGAAGAAAAAGGCGAAGAAGAAGAAGAAGAAGACGAAGCCGACTCCGAGCTGTCCGACTTCAGGCGAGCTTTTTGAGACCTCCCCCGGCTGCGATCGGCTACTCTCGTCTACTTTCGAGGCGAGCCGCAACGCGTCTCAAACAAGCCTATTTACTTTAGGGCGGGCCTGTATAAAATAGGGCGGGCCAGCTTTTTCCAGGGGGAAAAATGACTTTAAGGTAGGCCTGGCCTATAATAATAACATATAATAATGCTACAAGCATCGTTGTAGCATTTCCCACAGAATAATGGTCGAAGACTTGACTGACGATATGAATTAATTGAAATCTCCAATATCAACTTAAGACAACTATAAAGACACAAAAATAACAAATACATTTAGGCCATCCGTATTAGAATCACTTTAGTATACTACAGGGCCTACAAACGAATTAGGACACAACCTACATTTTTATATTAGTTAATACCAACCTTGTGCCTCTTTGGGGGGTGCTAAACTTAAACATAAACTTTATCCTTTACTTTCTCCGTCTTTATATGTAGATTAATCTCCGCTCCTTTTCTCCGTCACATTGTTTCCATAGCAACAAAAACTTCCTGTCAACAGCGTAAACTCGCCTTCAAAATAAAAGCATCTAAATAACAGGAAGTTAACCTAAATTACATTTAAGACATATTTACAACTGCAACGAAAGTAACAAAAACAATGTCCAATATCCTTTTCAGTTTCACAGAACACAAATTGGGTTATTTACTCTTGTATTGCACTAGGCAACAGCAACAATAGGTTGTAGCCTTCAAACCTGCTCATGGACTTGCAGTGGTCCTCGCTTTTTTATGTCTCTCCAACGAGTTACGCAGGTGCTTCCAGTCTACATATCCATCGTAAATGCACCTTCAGCTCCTGGGCTGGGGAAATGTCTGCACATTTTGCAGAAAAGCGCGTCCCTACTTGCGCTGTACTCAACACAGGGAACATCTCCATACCACCTCGATGAGAAGCACCTTGCTTTCCCATGATTTAGAGTGTGCGGGAACTTCTTCAATTTTGGCTGTGAAGGTGGTTCATCAATTGCAGACAGACCAGCGGGTAGGCCTACACCTGCTTCATGCTGATGACCGGGAGTGGGAGGGAGCACTGCTAGCGCCGTGGAGCAAGCGGCCGTAACAGTCTCCGGACTAAGCGGAGAGCCTGGCCCTGGATCGCTGCTAGATGAGGGCAGTGGGGGCTCTTCTTGGAGTCTGGCTTTTTATTTATTTTTTTTAAACCAAAGTTCATTAGTGAACTTTGAGCCATCATTTGCAGGCAGCTCTCTGCCTCTCTCACGTTACTATGGCGCGCCGGAACCAACAACCAGCTTTACCGTAAATGAGTTTGGTTCAGAGGATAAAACACATACAACATTAATTCAACTCGATATTTGTTCACTTGAATTTCACTTTGAATGCTTGGATATTCTCAATGGGTGAATACATTTTTTTATAATAAATAAAATTACACCGAAGCTTTCTCAGGGTGGGCCAATGAGTAAACCCTGGCCCTATGGTGGCTACGCCACTGGGATGAGCATGTGAGTGATTACTTGAGGATAGAGAAGTATGTAAAAAATTGGGCTGTGACGTTTTGTTACGGGTCTTTAATCGATCAGGTGTGTGAGGGGAGGAGGTCAATCATACCGGATAGCATTTCCTGCAGATCGAGTGGTAGTGACAGATTTGATTGTTAAAATCACGTTGTGGTTCGCCCTGTCTGTTTAGGTGCAGAGCGTCGAGTCTGTTCCAGAGCTTCTGGTAAATGCACTTGGTTTTGTTTGTGGCTACAGCCTGCAGGCGGATTACCTTAAAGTCAACTCATTTCAATTAGCCTTGCTTTCGGATTGTTGCAACAATAATAAACATACATTTTGTATAATGCAATCATCATTTCCAGTCCAATGTTGGTAAGAGTATTAGAAATGTATAAATATAAAAAATAACCCCCTTCCATTTAAACCATCAACAGAGCTATTTTCATGTCCAATATAAATAGTATAAAATAATATTAAGATCTAATAATGAACACCAGTCAATGGCTTTATTTTCCGTTATTTTATTTTTCAATGTGAAATAGTCTTGCTCTTTCGTTATAAACATATAAACTCCATGGAAGCATGTGGTCATCCATGACATCTGTACACACAGATCGACTCATTCAACCTGCACACACAGATCGACTCATTCAACCTGCACACACAGATCGACTCGTTCAACCTGCACACAGATCAGTTCCTCTGATAGGAAACATCCACTGTTGATTTATAACCACGTTTCTTTTCAAACCTTCGCCCTTTTCCACATCAGTCTCTCCTACAGGGCACCACTGGACGTAGGAAACGAAAATAAATTCTGAGAAAAGATTTCAAAAATAGCTTGATGGTTCAGTAGTAGAGAAAGGTAAAGGGCAACAAATTAAAGCTACGTAATCTGGTTGACCAGCCAACCAGGAAGATGTTGAGTGTTCTCGTTTTGTCGTTGGGAAAGGTCAAACTGTAACAAAGCCCAGCTCTTAGCCTCCTTTACGCTGCTTAGTCAGTGGTAACTATAACATCTTAACATAAGAGACATTACATCTGCATGGAAGTGTTGTGATTTGTGTCCAGGTCAGGCTGGTTAGGTGAAATTGGGAGCAGCACGATGTAGCCCACTTCCAGTGGGGCTCGAAGACTTTGTCCAGGATTGATGTACCGGGACAACAAGAATCAGCCTTAGGGTTTATTCAGCTCCATATCGACTCAAAATCGGACTCTTCTCCATTTAATGCTCGCTGAGGTAAAATAGAGTATTACTCATATTGATCACCATCCAGAACTCAAAGAATAACCTACATTTAAAAATATATTCAATAATAATTCCGACTAAGGCCTTGTGTGTCAGAGTGGTCATGTGTGACAGAGGTAGGCAGACTGACAGGTGATCAGGCCACCAGTAGAACCCTCCTCTGCATGTCAATAAAACACTTTAACTGCAACAGATCAGAGACAGGTCTTATTCCCATCTGCCATATTGAAAGCAAATCATATATTCTAAATGTTTCTTTTAGTTGAAAATGTATGGTTCTAGGACGCTCATGAATGCTTTTAGATGTTTCTCAAATAATGAGAAAATCAGCGTCAGCTATGTGAACCTCATCCAGCAGACGAATGAAACCATAAAAGGAGTTCCTATCAGGATCTCAGCTGGACAGTGTCTGGTGAGTCTAGATGTAGTCATCGTCCACAGGCTCTCCTGGTGTGTCACAGTGATGGAGGAACAGGACTACGACCCTCTGAAAGACTCCTCTCTTGCTCTGTCTCCGCTCTGAGATCTCCTCCCCGATGGTCTCCATGCAGATGTCGGCTGACAGCTGGCCTTTACGCCTGGGTGCGTAGATGGTGGCTTACACACAACACAACAAAGAGGAAAAGTGTTTATATGTTTTTTTGATGCTCATGAATTGTGTACATTCAGGGATCAATCCCAGGGAGTGTGCTAAAGGAGGGATGGATGACTGCACTCACTGCTTTCATCGTCCTCAAAGTCGTAGCGGGCGTAGCTGTTGGGGTCCGCTGCCCTCAGGGTCCTCAGCCAGGGGAAGTCTGTTATCATGCTGTAGGGGGCCTCGTCCACCACCCCTAAACAACAACAGCAGAACACTTGCTTTGAACAACAACGTTTGATGACTGAAGCACATGTGTCCTGTCTCACAGCTGATTGGTTGTTCAGGTATAATATGGTCAGTTAGGTCATCCCATTCGACTTATTTAGTTTTGACTGAAACCATACATTCTTTATCCTTCTATGTGGTGCATTCAGAAGAGACCGAGCACTCCACGTCAGTTATTGAATGCACAGTAGACACCTAATCAGGTGTGGAATACATCTTCTATACTGAAGTTTTGGTGTAGCACAGAAAAAGGTTTCTTATCTTTAAAACAGATCTGTGTGGGCAAAATAATTTACCTGCTAAATAACTTATTTTGATCCCTATACCACGAGTTAAACTGGGAGAATGGTGCTTTCTTTATTTTTAACCTATTAAGCCCTGAGCCTGCTTTTCAGGTCTCAGGCTCCAAAATGACATGCCCAGAACAAATGACTATATCTTCACTTCTAAAACGGGTAAATTAATAATCTTTTTTTCTCAAAGCAATGATAAACCTGTGAGTTGGATGTAGAAAAGTCAGAATCAATATAGATGTTTTTATTTTAAAGTAAATTCAGATTGAACATAGTAAAGAAATGTAAATTATAGTTTCTGTCCAAAAAGAAACCATTACTTATAGTGAAAACCCCCCTTGAATGATGGGTTAGTAGACAAAAAGCTTTAGGAATCCAAACTATAAACATAATAAGTACCCTGTATCAAGATTGATGCAAAACAAGTGACATTTGACCTTTTTAGAGAAGTTTAGAAAAAGAAACCCACTGGGGTCCTTTGGGTGTATTTGCCATATCTCTGATTGACATCTCTTTTGAACCGCTGGAGCCAATGGAATCGAGGGGAAGTTCCTAAATCCATCTAAACATTACCATTGGTGAATGAGAGGATGCGCAGCCTGCATGCCCACAACCGGAAGCTGGGTTACAGCTCTCATACACTCTATGTGAAAACTCAGTTTTTGACATAAATGTAATGATGGATTATCAGTAATCATTTCAAAGGGACACAGAGACATTAGATTAACCTTCAGCAGCGTTTTTATGCTATTGAACACAACTTTTGATCAGAAAACAGCAAAGGTAAGACGTATTTGCCGTTTTGGCCCCGTAAAGCTAAGTTGTGTGTTATCTGGTTTTGCCTTTGCTGCCGCAAGTTTTGGTCGCATAGAGGGTAGGTAATTCACTTCAGAAACACTTTTTCTTATATTCCATGGAATGCTCTTAACATCCTGATAGCAATGAATACATGAAATGCTTTGATAATAAATACATACAAATATTTCATCTGTGGAAGCCGTGGCGCTGTAAAAAGCACGACCAATCATCTGAGCCGGCCCGGCTAAAATAACTGGATGGCCTACCTGCCTGTCAGCCTTCCATCTGTGCACAAACTTATCTTGTGCCCTCATTGTGTGTGTTGGAGGAGGGGCTCTGTAAGGAAGTCTGAAGGAAGGGGCAGATTTTTTCCGGTTGCGTACTTTCAAATTCGAGCGCACTCGAGCTGGTTTCTCCATTCTTACCTACCCTACCTTTAACAGGTTAAGGGATATGTACAGAGGAGGATTAGGGCCACGTGAAAACATTTGAGATCTTACCAAAAGAGCATTTTCTTTTAATCTATAGTCAGAATTCTGACTTGTATCTAAGATCAAAAAATAATAATTCACATGTGTACTCTTCCGTAAAATTGTGCAATTTGGTATGTTCTGTACAGTGTTCCTGAGTGTATGTAAGCATCACCTGCTCTGAATGTATAACTGGCCACAGCGCAGGTTTGGTGGATGTGAATGTGTGTGTCTACCTTCAGTGGGGCACTAGAAAGGAGTGGGGGTTAATGTGGGGGTCACAGTCTTACCCTCCAGTGTGTAGATGTCCCGGCCCCAGGGGTATTTGGGATACTTCTTCACATCCTCTTCTGTTCTTGAGGCCTCGGGGAAGAACTCATACTTGATCAACTCCCTGAGACAAAGACACACAGATCAGTCAGGTGGTGTTTAAAATTGATTTGGCCTTATACTTGCTCAGTGACAATGTCTAAAGTTTTTACTGTTGATTTCATTAGATATCTTTCCGTTTCTGCTGCATCCAATTTCTCCATAGAAGTCCCCATCCCTTACCATGACCCCAACATGTCATCCACTAACACCTCTCGTTGCTTTTTTGAATATCCGCAGTCTGAGATCTTCCGGTTGTCTCTTTAGAATCACTTGTACATAATATTGGTCAGTTTGTATTGAAGGTGACTTCCTCTCCTGCAGGCACAGAAGGCTGGTGCTCAGTCTTTGCGATGTTAGAACATCGTTCCTACTGCTCTCTAATGTCCGTTTGGTGTGTCTGGCCTGCAGAATGAATATCTATTTACATTTTCCAAAAATGAACAGAAAATGATAGGCTTACTTTGAGGTCAGACGTCTCCAGAATGGTCATTCATATTACTAAATGTAACTATGTCATAACACTCTCATATAGAATAACACTTAGGAGAGAAGTGTTCAGATAGAAAGCAGAGGGTAATAAGGGACTGATGTCTGACAGAATGCCCCCGATATCTGATCAGAACTTACTGGCTGATGTTGGCTATGGTGTCCATCCAGCTGCGGATGCGAACCTTATTGCGTATATTTGGAGGGTTGCTGAACTCATGCACTATGGCGATGTGATAGGGATAGGGCCCCTGGAAGAGCTGACGCTCCAATCCCACAGAGTCAATCTAAAGAGAGGAGAGAGAACAGGGGAAGTATAAGAAGAACCATTTCAACGTTATAGAAAACATGGGAAGTTTGCCTAACAGGTGTAGGAGATGTTTCTCCATTTGCTGCATAAAACTGATCTACAAACTGAAAGCAGTACAAATATGATAATATATTTGTTAGCAATAATATTTGGTTGAAAACAAATTTAAATCCATACAGTATATTGGTGTTTAGCCTCTTTCAAAATGGAGATCTATGGGGGAAGATTTCACTTTGGCGCATACGGCTGGCCACTGAGCGTCAGCAGACTGTTTGATATCCAGATCTCAAGATGCTTTCATGGTTAACATAAAGAGGACCTACCTGGTGCATAGGGCGCATGTAGATGATGCGGTTCCTCTCAGGAGGCATTCTCAGTATCTGATCCAGGACCTGTTCCATGTCCAGCTTCTTACACTGGGCGAAATCAAAGCGGTTCACTATGGGTGCGCTCTCCACTCGCAGCTGCTTCAACACTCGACATCTGGTGGCTGCAGGCAGAGGGAGGAAACACACGGAGCACTTTGTGACTGAATGATTCGGACAAAGACTGAACCTACCCTGCCGACATTAGCTTTTTTAACTGGAGTCATTTAGAGAGGACTGTACTGCCTTGAAGGAGAGTAACGAAGTTGTGTTGTCATAATGTTTGACTCATTTATATAAACGCAGGACACTGGATATAAGATGTCCGAACAACTGAGCTGTTAATACTGATTCTATAAAACACATATCCAACATGGCAGATAGTGTGGCTGATGTATTGGTATTTCTACAGTGCGATTGCTGTAATATTTGCAACTTTTACCCAAAAAATGACAGTGTAAAATCAAAGATTGTGTTGCTAAAAGTTAGGTACCAAATAATGTTTAGATACTAATAACTTCTGTCTTACTCCGGAAACAAAATGACTTGTCTCTTATACGAGAAAGTAATAAAAGGATTCGTTACCATGTATGAACATCATCTTGGGGCAGTCTTTGAGGACCAGGTCAGTGATTCCACAGTTAGTCAGAGTGATGCCCACCAGGTTCTTACTCTTCAGAGACAACACCTGCACCCGCAAAAACATCTCATTACACACAGGGTACACACAGGACACACACAGGGTACACACAGGGTACACACAAAGGGTACACACAGAACACACTAGGGCTGTACCCGAATATCCGAATATTCGTTCGTTGGAGTACTATTCGGGTTTCAATTTCGTTATTCGGATATTCGTTTTCTTTTTATTTATTTATTGAAAACTCCAATATCAACGTAAGAGCTTGTGCCTCTTCGGGGGGTGCTAACACTTAACCATAAACGTTATTGTTTACTGTCTCCGTTTTTATATGTAGATATTATTATTATATTACTTTTTCTCCGTTAATCTCCGTTGTTTCCATAGCAACAACAACTTCCTGTCAACAGCGCTAACTCTCCTTCACAATAAAAGCATGTCCATACAAAATAAGAAGCCAAGCCAAATTACACTTAAGACATATACAACTGCAAAGAAAGTAACAAACACAATGCGATATCCTTTTCAATTTCAAAGAACACAAATTGGGTTACATTAACAAATAACTATAAAACAACAATACTGTAGAATAACAACATGAATGCCGTGAATAACCCGAAATACACGTGTTGAAGTGGTTCGCGCGCGGGCCGAATATTCGCTGCTGATTACTACAGAATATCCGGAGCCCGAGAAATGGTATTCGGGACAGCCCTAGGACACACACAGGACACACACACA
>CALSBZ010040061.1:3048-35677 GCA_943591055.1 Gobionotothen gibberifrons | reverse complement strand
ACACACACAGGACACACACAGAGTACACACAGGGTACACACACTCTTCAGAGACAAAACATGCACCAGCAAAAACCTCTCAGTACACACATGGTACACACAGGGTACACCAAACAGCAGTGAAAGTCAGTGTTAAACCCCCCCCCCCCCCCCCCACAAGTGCATCCTGATCAATGGAGCCACAGAAGGCTACCATAGTGTAAGCCCCAACTGCAACACTTTGGCTCCCCCCAGGGGAACAAAATCCAAATTAAACTTTATTTAAAAAAAAAAAACTAACTTAATAATAATGTTGCTTTTAGAATGTTACAATACACTATTTACAGTCCATATACACACACAACGTATTGTTGGAATGACAGTGAATTCATGACACTGGTTTAACAGGGATAAACATTGACTAGAAGAAGGGTGAAGCCTCGGCGCGTATGCCAACGGTCACCAATAAATAATCATGAAAATAATTGAGATCTCAATATTGATCAAAATAATAGTTACTGCTTAATGTAATAAAAAAAAATAAAAAAATGACTCTTGCATATGCCCCAGCAGTTAAAATGGTGTGTGTGTGTGTGTGTGTGTGTGTGTATGTACCTGTACGTGGTCGTCCTCGGTGACAGGGTCCGAGGTGCTGGTGGATTTGTCAGCCATTCGTTTCCTCCTCACTGCGACTCGAGGCCTGGCTCTTGAAAGATCTTAACATAAACAAAAATATCACCTTAAACAAACTCAGTTATAGCGTTAATTCAAATATACACTATAACTTTATAATCGTTTTAAATAATAAACTGTCTGTATACTCTTTATATCTTGCAAAGTCAGTGCGGACCAGTAGTGGCCTATGGAGCCTCGAGCCGCTAGCCTCAAGCAGAGGACTAGAGTCACAGCTTATATTTGGTGTTATCTTCAGACCCAGCCAGCTGACTCCAGTGAAACCACTCCTTCTCCCCGGGACACCAACGGCTTTATTAGCACAATTACAGAAGAACGCAGCAACACTAGCAAACTGAGTTCCACCTTGAGCAACTGCAGGTTGAGGGATCGGAATATAAGCAACAATACTCAAATGACATAATATCCTTTTGTAGAGATGATTAAAGAAATGACTTTCTGTAGCTGTGCTGGCATTTATATGTATGTAGTGGTACTGTACTTAGTTCACATTAAGACAGAGCTCTGTCCCTTCATGGACATAAACCCTTTGGAGGGACTACATTAAACGCATCATGTTGAATACACAGATTCAGTCATTGTTAACCTCCACAGACGACATCCATTTGGTGAATGCCACATGTTTATGTCCATACCATGACTTATGGGTAAAGCAATGGTACGCATGAGCAAATAAACAAAAGCCCCCACAAATCTTTAAATGAATATAAAAACCCCTCCATTTGGTTTTCGGCCCTCATGATATCTTGTGTAGTTGTTTATTTGATCTCTATACTCTTTCAATGGATTTTGAGTGTAGATTAGAGATTAATGACCTTATTAAAGTCATTATTTTGAATTTCTGTGTTATTTGTTTCTCATTTGATTTTGAAGGGGGGCATATTGAAACACTGAGTGCAGAACCACCACTTACTGGGCTCCATGAAACTACAAAGCCAAGCCTTGGCCCATAAAGGAAAGCACGACCAGTGCCACTCCCCTGAAGTGATGACCATGGGACATTCAGTGTGTTCCGTGTTCAGTTACCTGTCTCAGAGACCAGCGACACAGGGGTCATACGAGTGCAAGATCGGGTCAAAGGTCTTCTAGGAACAAAGTCCTTGTCTCCGTGCTGTGACCCTGACTCGTCAGCAGGGGCAGATCCCGGGGGGGGGGCTGGTCTGTCTCCCTGTGCAGGCAGCAGTGATGCTCTCCTGTAGGCATGGTTGACAGCAGCATACCTGGGAGCCCCGTTGTCCACACAAGCAGAGCTCTTCTCAGTCCCTGCTCCAGAGGGGCCTTCTGGGCCCTCACTTGGCCTGCCAGTTCCTGTTGCTCTCTCAGTGGTTGCTCTGTGGGAGGTCCCCATCACCACCCTCCCACATCCACCTACCTGCCTGGAAGAGGCTGCTCCAGGTCCAGCCCAGGCAGCAGAGCCAGTGAGCGGCTTCCCTCCAGGGCCCCGCCCTGTCCCAGTGTCCCCCCCGAGGCGAGCAGCAGCCTCCGTTCCTTTAGCACTAGTCCTCCTGCTGGTGTCAGCAGCAGCCTTCATGTCGGCTTTGATCTGTTCACTGGTCACCTGGCAGCTCTTCTCACAGCTGCTCTCTGGCAGCTGAGCCTTCGTCAGGTCAGGCGAGTCTGCCGCTGATCCGGCCACGTTGTTGCTCCGCCTCAGAGGAGTCTTTCCTTTCCCTGGAAACACAGACATGTTTATTTTACATACACGGGACAACCCAAGCTCTTTGTTTTAAACCATGTTCTTATGCTACTAGCCACATGTGTGTGGATACTTTTTTGCATTGAACAAGAAGCCCTTATACTGTAGCTGTTGTGTTACTGACCCCAGTCTACACCCACAACCCATTGTGACATGTAATGGTTATAATGACTGGTGTTCTGTGAAATACTGTTACCTTCTGCACAGGAAGCTGGCTGCTGCAAACAGGAAGCTGGCATTAGCCTTGATACAAGACATTCCTCTTCCTCACTGTCAGAGTCTGAGATGACCGGGGGAGGCTTTGGAACAGTGGCCCCTGCTGCTCTGTTCTGCTGTACTAAGCCACTGGGACCTGGAAGTGGGAAAGACAGATCAGTAGACATCCACAATGATTAGGAAAAGCATTTTCTTTTTTTACGTGTGAGCATGAAGAAATCCTTGATTAGACGGCTGATGTATTTAGGAAATTATTTAAACTTTTATGTGGGTGTCCAACAAGCTACATTGAGAAAGCGGATTGCTCCTGTTTGCAGAGTGCCATGCCAACAATGACCCGATGCAATGCATGGGTCTTGGAAACATAACTAGTTTGCAGCACAAGCAAAGAGAACAGGGACGTTTGGTTTTGAAACAGCGTAGAGCACGTGCGCCCCCTGGCTCCTGCCTCCTGGCAGAAAGATCAGACTTTGCAGCAGGAGAACTCAGCTGTCCCAGTCAATACAACACTGAGGAAGTTAATGCTTCCATTTACTACATCAAAACTGAGTGTACGCCAATATTACATGTGCCACATTTAATCCCTGCTACTGTCAACAACAACAAAACAAGCTGCAAACCTGCTTGCTCCTCGTCGGGACGTTGTGGTGTTTCAGCCAGACGACTGGGCCCTGGAGCTGCGTCCGCCCCCTCAGCTCTCACCTCCCCTTGTGCTCCTTTCAGCTCTATTTGATGCTCCATGTTCTCCTCCTCCAACATCACCTCCTCCTCCTCCTCTTCCTCCTCCTCCATCCCATTTACCTCTGCTGCTGCAGGGAAAATAAACATTTGTTACATACCAATCACCACAGTCCCTGGTACAGCACCAGACACCAATACTGACTATAACCACCCTGTTGTACAATAGATGCTATTACGGTATACTATTTACTTTTGTTATTACTTGTTGATACTTCAGTATTCAGCACTGTTGAGAGATGACAGTTATATTTATGAATGTTCACTTTTTTATGATGCTGCTACTTATTTCTTACCACAGACGTGTGTTCATTAGATTTGTTTGTATTAACAATGTTATTAAATAAACTCCTAAGTTAATATGCTACTGTACTAATGTTGATTCGTCTGCACTGCTCTATGAGTTTACATTTCCTACCTGTAGGACCAATAAAGGACATCTGATTCTGATTAGATGCTCTCTCCCAGAAACTATTGACAGATCTGAAAGTGATCTACTAAATACACTGCATTCAGATGTTTGGTGATAGAATGTTGCACAACATTAAAATGTCCGAGTCTGAATCACTTCACATCACTGAATCACATTTAGCTCACTTCCTCTCCGGCAGAGCATAACCCCAGAAAGGTTCAGGTGTACTTTCTAAAGACTAAGGGTTGAAAAAGGGAAGGTTGTTTTAAGACTCCAGAAGCTAAAGTCCACAGTAGTGTTTTGCTGCTGCTGTTCCCCTAGGACTGCAGGTAGGACTTGCCATTGTGCTCCTGCTGCTGCCTCTGGTTGTTGTTGTTGATGATGTTGACAGGTGGAGGGGCAGGGGGCATGTTGGGCTCATTGTTGTGGTGGTGGTGGTTGTTGTTGTTATCATTGTCGTTGTTGGAGTTCTGGTTGCTGACAAGTGCCGAGGACACGCCGATACCAGTCCCTGCACTCAGACCCACCCTGGCACAGCCCTGTCTCACACAGGACACGCAGAACATGCATGAGCACATACAATGGTTTCAAAAACAATAGTCTCAGTTCATTGTTGTTGTTGAAAGCATTCAGTTGTTTCCCCTTTTCATTACAACTACTCAGCCATGGAGGGCTGCTGTGCTCTACAACTCATTATGTGACGAGTCCTGGTTGGGGGCTGGTCGATAGGCATGTCCAGGGTATTTAAGTGTATTTTAGTCGCTTTGAAGAAAAGTGTCAGCTAAATAATATGTGATGTAAAGTGGTATCTTCGTGAAACCAAAAATGTTGACCATGACAGGAAAAAAACAGCTAACTTGTGTTTTAAAAAATCTCTAATTGGACAGAAAAACTAAGAGGTGAAAACACACACACACCTGTCTACATCAAGGGATCTGAGGGGGAGAAATATATATATATATATGTAGTGTATACCTTGGGTGGTTCTCTAAACATCTGGTCCAGACAGATGAACTCCAGGCTGGGAAGTGCCTCGATGAACTGGGAAAAGGATTCCAGTTTGATGGCATGACAGCGAACCAGAGTGAGATCGACCAGACGACTCCATCTGGACTGATCTGAGGACAGACAAAGGCAGAGATAACAGCTACACACAGCACTACAACAATGCAACAACTGAAAGACTAAAGACAGCAGCAAAATACAACTTCTATTACATAGAGCCCACATTAATATTAGCGCCTTGAGAGACATACTTCAGGCAACTAGTGATGTCTGTGGAGTGTTACCTGTGATCCAGTGGTGAGGGTTATGCAGGTGAGGACAATTGTAGATCAGCAGGTACTTGATGTTAGTGAACACCTCGTTCACTACCTTCACTCCAATATCAGTGATGATGCCTGGGTTCTCAATGACATCAGCCAGACCATACTTCACCAGCTCCGAATGAGTCATCTTGCCTACACATTCATAAAGAAAGACAAGCTAAAGCAGCTAGAGAAGGAGAGCCATGGTTGTCTATTGTTTGATGATATAATAATATATTAACATGGACATTAAGCACAAGAAAAGCATGGAAATGCTGATTTCTTTCAGGGAAGGAAACATGATCAGAGTTCTGCTGAAGATATTTGGAGAAACTTACATTGCAGCAGGAACTCATCCACATATCCCAGATGAAGTGTCTCAAACTGAGGAAACTCTAGTTCAGCCATTTTCAGGGCTGAGAAGACGCCATCTTTGGTCAGAGAAGGCTGGATACGCAGCTCGTGAAGCCTGTTGAACAGACACAAATCATGTCATTAGGAAGCGTTAGTGCTCTGAAGGTAAGGACAGGTTCAATAAGGGCTTTCTTTCAACTCCATGTTAACCTGGGTATCAGTGAGCTTCTTACTTCCATGTCCTGTGTTTATGCTTTGCTCTGTACAGTGGCGGGACAGAGTGTCCAACATCTACCCTAATAGTGTAGTAGCCAGCTCATCGAGTCCTATTGTTAACCAGGAATTGTTGAGTTGAGTACCCCCAAAGTTTTAAGTTAGAAATGTATAGTACGGGTCCCTAGCACATTCAAACTGTCGGATGCTAACTTGCATATGTTGGGCAATTTGCCACCAAACTTTGGTGTACTCAACCTTTCAGGGTTCTGTTGAGATCTCCATATTAGGTTGAATAATTCAAAAGAAAGTTAGTTATAATCAAATATATTCTTGTATAACCCACAATGAAAATGCTTCATATTTTATGATTTTCTATATTTACAGTATAAACAAAACACAAGTGGTTTGTTAAGTTGAGTGTGAGGCCCATTATGGTTTATGGGCGTCACTGATAAGAGAGGAGAGACAGTTTCTTCACTCTCCCCTCACAGCAGTACACAGGGGGGGGGGGGCTCCTGATTTTTTGGAGAAATACTAAGGCCCCAAAAATGTGTTTATGCCATAGCCGAGAATAATATTTCGCAAGTCCTTTACACTAGAGGCCATGCCCAGTTTCCACAAATATGGGTATGGAGGAGGTGTCTTTAGGTTTTTATGTCCTGATTCGAGCATAAAAACACTAGCAGAGAGGGAGCAAACTCGAGAGGGGGAGGGTTCCCCTGGCATGCTCTCTCCCGGTAAGCTCTCTCCCTGGAGAGCTGGCTTTTTCCTCTGTAAGGTTCTCTCAAACTTGGTAAATATTGCTCGAATTTCTTTGAAGCTGAGTGAATTGTTGGATGAAAGTT
This sequence comes from Gobionotothen gibberifrons, assembly GCA_943591055.1. Classification (NCBI taxonomy): domain Eukaryota; kingdom Metazoa; phylum Chordata; class Actinopteri; order Perciformes; family Nototheniidae; genus Gobionotothen; species Gobionotothen gibberifrons. The sequence continues at coordinate 29,222 of CALSBZ010040061.1, read as the reverse complement.
TGAAACTGTTAGATCACACTGACCATTTACGAGGAACCGCCTCTGAATGTTGTCAGGCTATAGGTGTGAATGTGTGAACGGCGATCCGTGAGGAGATTCCATTGGATTATGTCGGAAGACTTTAATGTCTAAACTATGAATTAAGGTTTCAGATTAGAAAATGACCACAGCATGATATGTTTTATATTATTGTCATGTTGTAACGAGAGAAGGTAAAACCCTGTTTTGTGTGGACCAATTTTTCTTCAAATAAACTGATCCCACCTTTTGGATTGGGACAACTTAAAAGACATCTGCGCTCTCCTCTTCTGCTTCAAAGGTAAGATAGCACCCTGCCACCCTCACACTTAGGTAGGGCCACACCTCATTACTGATATCAAAATCCTTCGGGATCGCTTAAACAGATTTAGAGGGTCGTCTGAATTGAAACAGCAGTTAATTGAACCTGGTTCTTCAGGAGTTAATAGAGGTGAGGACTTGCTGACGTTGGTGGATCTGAGCCAAGCAGTAAACTTACATAGACTCAATAACTTCTGTTAGGTCAGTTAGTAGGTCTAGTAATTTGCCGGAATAAATGATCAGGCCTCCTCTAACAGTTCACACTGCCGGCAACTAGACCATAAAGTGGAACCCTGTGGCTTTTCTATGAAAACTCGAACTGTACATGCAGTTAGTTGAATTAACTGGTTAATGGTTGAGCACCTGCGAGCAGCAGTGATGATGAGGTAACCCAGGTCCACTTCCAGAGAGTTCTTACACGCTCCAAACACAATGGTGTGGAGGTTCCGAAATCCTCCTGGAGAGACACATACGCAATATCACAGACACCGTCTTTGTTGTGTATTCAATTGAATATACCGGTAGGTCAAAAATGATTTGAAAATAATTGTATTCGGTTTCTATTTACATTTAATACAACGTCCCAACTCTATTGGAATTGGGGTTTGTACAATCATAAAACATTCTATGACCAACATAAATATTTATAACACTTTCCAACCATAATTACTTTTTGTAAATAATATACTTTTTTTTGGTTTCACACACGCGCCCTGCTCACCTGACCTCCAGCTGTCTTCCACCACATGTTGGATCAGCCCCCCCAGGAAGGGAACCCTCACCAGCTCCAACTGCTCAAGGTTCCGAGCTGATGCTAAACCCGTTACCAGGGGAACGTATTTGAGGGAGTTAGTTGGCCCTGCACAGTTGCGCATGACAAAGGTTCTCAGGCTCACACACAGGAAGTCCTTAAACGGCTGAGGTTTGGTGAGGCGGACCCACTTCAGGTAAAGATGGCGCAGCATGGACACGCAGGGGATCTCTGGGACATTCACACCTACAACAAACAGACACTTTGTGAAGTTCATCAATTACAGTGCTGCTGTTTTTCAAACTAAGGTGACACGACATGGCCCTTCCAGGTCCACGCCCCACAAGCTCCTGCACTAACGAGAATAAATGGATTTACATATTTCAATTAATTGTATTTCAGCTGCAATTTGTAGGCAGTAGCAGGAGTTTTCGGTTTATTGTGGCGTTTCTTACCCACGAGATGTAGGGTCTGGATCTTTGCAGTTATGGGGATGGTCAGCTTGTTCTCAGCAGGAATGGGAAAGGCCCCGTTACGGTTGCGGAACTTCCCCAGTATATGAACCTGAGGCATGTAGTTCCATATGGCTTCCACCAGCTCCAGGTGGGACGTCTCCACGCCCTGGAATTCAGGAAAATCCAGTTATTTGACAAAACCCACAAAATGCAAGGTCCACTTGCTAGCTGTTTTTCTTCCAGTAGATAGTGTGCTTAGCTGTAATGGAGATAGCTTGATTCACATCTCTATTCACTTAGGAAGACACAGATATACAGTTGAAAGCTTGCTCGTTAACACTTTTCCTGGAATAGTAATTTGACAAATCCAAATGTTGAATCCTACAAATACATTCAGATTTCTAACAGCGCAGCAACACCATCAGGGTGTCAAAGGAGAAAAAGCAGTATGTGACATAAGCTTCATAATGTGACAATTAAATGGTGACATTAGTTCCCATAGCTCTTGTGTTATCACAAGGACGCATCACATACTGGCACTCTTCATAATAAATATAACTTTAATTGTATAGGGCCTTTCAAGAACAGACTTAGGAAGGAGCCTGAGGTCCATCAGGAACAAAACCTCACCTCACAAAATGTGTTTGTACCCGACTGCAGCTTGCCTCATCAACAAGGTCGTGCCTTGCTGTATACTATTCACATTTGCACATTCGTTGATAAATACTACACAGCTCTTTACTTTAAAAATATATTTTCATAAATAATATATATATCTATGCAATAGTCAGGTTTTTGAAAAATGGGGCCCCCTGAACAGTATAGTTTAATAGCCCTGCTGACTTTTCTACAGACTATAACAACATCACAAGCCTCTGTTATGACTCACTCCGTTATGTGCCACAGAATGCTAAAAGTATGCAATCTTCGTAATACAAAAACGTGGTACAGCTGGATAGATTGAAACCTGATGCAAGAAAGCCTTGCTGCAGAAGAGAATCATTGTCAAAAATATACTGACCAGCAGATTGGGACAGGCTTGTAGTGCCTCAAGGACTCCAGGTATACTGAAAGCCTTGTAGGCTCGGACTCGCCTCCTCTCCAGGTACCGAGGGTGGAGGCCATATAGCTGCTCCAGATCTGGCATCTTCTTCAAAAGGAGCAGAAAACTGCCATCTGTAAAGCCTGACCCAGAAAAAGCAGTACATTCAGACCATTTCCTCAACATATATGAAAACAAACCAAAGGTTGCTAATGCATAAACACACTCACCAGTGCAACATGGTCCCCCCCATGCTATACTGTGACAATTCCCTGTTCACCATCGCTCAGCAGAACACTGCAGCTGCTGCTATTGTCACTCTCCTGATGCTTTCCAAAACCACTTTACTTTTCTCTCACTACAGTTCCCCCTGTTGCAGCTCACATTACATCTGAGACTTTTATCTACCACAAAGCCATTGTCTGCTCTGAACCCTATACTCCGGCCCTATACTTCTACACCACATTACAGAAAATACTAATGACTTTTTTTTAAAAAGTGAACAGGCTCTTAGTTTGGTTTTGTTGGTAAGGGAAGCAGTGGTTGTGCTCTCACCTGAAGGCATGTACTCCCACCAGCGGCCGGCACACAGGTCCACCACCTTGACCACGCGCAGGTACAGAGTCACAGCTTCTCGAAGCTTTCTGGACAGACACTCCATACACATGATGTCCTTCATGGGAAGGTACCTACGAAACCAAACAACGTTTAAACCTTTCACACTTTTGGCTTAGGTCAATGTGTAACTCATTTCAGTCTACTACTTTAAATGTACACACATTCAATTTAGGAAATGTTAAACGAAATGTGGGCTTAAAACACAATGAAACAACATTTTCAAAGGTGTTGAAGGTGAGTTATCTAAAACTAAGTCAATAAATATCACTGCGACCAAAAAAGTGCATATCATGGCGTACAGACCAATGACTTGCAAATGCTGAAAGGTTAGTAGGTCAGATTCTACAACATAATAATAACTATAGTTTGATCGGTGGGCTCTATAAAGGTTGATCAGAAAGACAATCAAGGGGCGTAGACTGTGAATTCAAACGGGTTTTAATAACCATGTGTCTGCTTTCTCTGCCATTATGAGAATATGTAGGCCAAAAGCTGAGGGAAATGATTTGTGTTAAGTGTTACTGCCTAGTCATTTCAACATTATTTTTTTCTTTTTAAAATCATGCAGAAGTGTTTTGAAGGGACTTGTTTTATTTGAAATATCCTACTTTACAATCAAATATGAATATTAATTCCTTGAAGATGACATTGTTTAAATAGCCTTCCTAACAATAATTAAGTAAATATATTTAAGACCAATAATAAACACAGATGATATTTGACTGGATGTTCTCCCATTTGTCCGAGACATTGAAATCTTCAGACATGTTGAAACTTTGTTTTCTCCTGATCATTATTTATATCAACTCCCCCACATGGCATTGTACCTGAATATATGACAGAGGACTTCATGGGACAGCTCATTGATGTAGTCTTTGGGCTCACTGGGTCTCAGGAGCACTTCCCCTCCACTGCTGCCCACCACAGGCTGCGGTTTAGAGGCCTTCTTCCTCGGCCCCATCACTGTGCAACACTGCCCAGGCTTGAAGACAGATACACACTTCCTCCCTCCTGCAGGGGTGCTACTTCCTAGGCAGGAACCTTAGTTTGGGACAAACATCACAAACCAAGATAAGTACATGGGATCAAGGGGAAAGGATACAGAGGTAGGGGTGCTTGTCATTTGCATTACTTCAGGTCTCTAGCTCGAAATTGAGACATTTGATCGGGTTAAACCTGTGGGTTGGATAGAACTATACAGTACAATGAGATATTTAGACTATCATTTCAACATTCTCTTGAAAATGTAGGTTACTAAACCAGCTATACACATATAAAGGCACTCATCATAACCTGGATTATAAAATTGTGAATTTGATAATCGAATAATAATAAATGTTGAGGCAAATATTGAATCCATTAAAACAGACTTTGCAGTAATATGCGTTCGTTAACTGGTTTGACTGATCCGAGTGCAGATCATGCAAGCATAATTGTCAGACAGTTGGAGGAAGAAACTATCAGAAGCTTCACGTGGGAGGACATCCAACCAGAGCTATAGTGCTGAGAGTGAGAACATCACAGCATGTGGAACAGCTTCACACCAGCATGAGGACTTCATGTTAACGTAACTCAGTAATGTCCAGGTACACCTTGTTTCAGGGCGTGTAAGGGAAGTCTCAAATAAAACCACTCACTAATGATAAGGCACTGTATATAACCTGAAACAAGCATTGAGCAAACCCCCAACACATTAGCAGCTTTACGTATGGTTGTAACCAACGATAGAACATTATGCTGACCGTTGGACGGTTACTGACAGGGGGAACACTTTAAACTGAAGACCTGCCTCCGCGTAATGATGCAATAAAGTTCAGCATAGTCTTTGTCAAAGCTAGCTTACTAGTTAGCACATCCGCAGCTAACATTGAACAGACACAAATCATAAAAGTAAACAATACAGGAAGTGACTGGCTGCTCTGCACCGCTTCCACACGGAGAGTGTTCCGACCTACCGCATGGCTCAGTCAAAGCCAATGGTATGGCGCTTCCTTTAAGTACAGCAGCTAAAAAGCTGTGCTTTTCCTCTTCTTCTTTTTCTCCTTCTTCTTCTGATTATACTTCTTCTTCTTTTCTTCTTCTTCTGCTGATGCTGCTGCTTCTTCTTCTTGAGCTTTAGATCGGCTGGCTACCAGCGTCAAGGCAGACACCGCCACCTACTGGGTTGGAGCGTGGAACAGAATTATCCAGAAAATAAATGTAATAGACTCGAGAATTAAACTTCACTTACTGAACAACCCGTATCTATGGGCAGTCTGTTTTCAACCACAGAGCAAGCCATAAGATAAGTTCAAAATCTGCATTAGAAAATCCAGAAGGCACAAACACATCAAACTTCTTCTTCTTCTTCTTCTTTTTGGTTTTAAGAGGCGGTTGGCATCCAGACCTTGCATTACCGCCTACTACTTTTCCAAAAAAAACAACACCTATAATAACTAACGGGAAATACTAATATAGGTAAAAGGGAAAGAAAATACACATCATTAAGCTAAACATGTTAACCTCTTATCTCGAATAACAAGCCTAGTAATATAATTTCTCTAGTCTCTGAGAGGACATGCACGCCTCTCTCAGCAGCCCCTGCACTTCCTCTCCACTAACTCCCACAATATTCGGAAACCTGGCAGCATCAACACATATTTCAATTATTTCAGACTTCCTTTCTGCCTCGGTTGACAGTTGATCACGATTGCCAGAAACACTAATAATGTAGTCTTGTCCTTACACCTCATGACTCCTAACTATTTTCTCGACCTTTTCTTTGGCTCCTCTTCGTCATGCATTGTTTTCTTGGATCTATTGTTGATATTTTAAATCTCACGTTTTCTCTTTGGACAATCAGATCTCCATGCTTCGTAATTCCCCCCAAACTAACAACACTTTGGTTCATTCTCACAGTTTCTACCGCTGCACAACTCATCACATTTTCCACAAATCCCCAAGGCATTTCTACAGACCAAAGAACTGTGACCAAACTTCCAACATCGTCTGTGTTGGCTTGGGTACAAACATCCTCACTGGGTAATTGATTTGATCCAGGAGTACTTTGTCCAGCAGGAACTCAGTATTAACGTGTAGAATGACCGACCTTGTTTGTGACCTTTGTCCATCACTCATCCGGTACATTCTGTGGCTGTCTACAACTCTGTCACACGTTTTGAATCTACTGGCATCAAGTGAGTATAGTACTCTGTCGACAACACCTCGGAGGTCTTTTAGATAGTTTGATGCTCAACACTTGGTATTCCTACAATGTTGTTAATCTCAATGCTTTCTTGATCTGTGATTGTGACAAACTCTCCACACCGATCAATCCACTTCTCTTTACATCAAATGAACATCGCCTAGTTTGTCCATGATCCAACACGCTACAGTACGTACCTCGTGCTTGTCAGACAGAAGTCCAGCTACGTTGCTCCCATTCAGTTTTATTCCAGCCAAGTATATTTCATCTTTGTTCTCATTATTTTCACTTTTACTTGACACATCTTCTCTTTTCTTATTTTTCCTTCCTGGTTTTGTACTGCTGCTCCTTTCAAAATCGTCTACTTCCATATTCCTTTCGGTTCCAATATAGAAAACTCGTAAACATGTAGCAGCCCATGGCGGACCGACCCATGGGGCTTGGAGGCACGAGGAGCGATCTCTGAATCTTCAGCGATAATCGAGGAACCACCAGACCATCCTTCAGTGAATAACTTTACACTATGCCTGACACAGCTTTGCTGCTTTACTCCCCATACACTGCATGAACTCCACTGTTCCATATATGTTTTAGATGTGCATTCATCATTCATCATATAGAAGCTTGCTCTCATGTGCGTTTAGTCTCATCAGCATGCGTTGTAGTCTCTTTGGAACACTGAGCAGTGGGTTTGTCATGGTCTGTTTATACTTCCACAGACTGGCATATGTGAACTGATGAAACCTCTCCATGCCATAGAGAACAGCCAAATGTTGTTGTGGGTAGCCCCTCTCTGTATCTGTCAGTGCTCTACTGGCGTAGGCAACAAGCTGTCCATTTTGCATTGTGGGCGCTCCAACCTGCTCTCAGATGCATCACACTGTAATGTTAGCCTGTCAGCTGGGTGCAGCACAGCGGTCAGAGAGATCACCTTTTTGATCCTTTCGGGGAAAAAATGATGTCGCTCTGCCCACTCCCATATCACATCCTTGTGGGTCAACTCTCCCAGAGGTACAGAGTTCAGAGAGGTTTTCACAGAATTTGGCCAAGTAGTTGACCATGCCTAAAGAACGCATTACCCCTTTTGCATCTGTGGATCCCCTTTGCTTTTCAGCCTCTCTGAGGTTAGGAAATGTCCAATGTATAAGGCTCTGTAAACCTAATGTGTAGCTCCTTTGAATTTAGCTTCACATTTAATAAAAATCCTGAAAACACACATTATGACTCAACTAATATGGTGCTGCAGATGGCTGCCTCTGTGTTGTGGTGCGCTCTGTTTTCAGAATCAGAATACAGAGTCTTGTTTTGAGCGTTTATTCAGTTTTTATACTCGGCTCGGCTCGGCAAGGCAAGGCAAGGCAAGGCAAGGCAAGGCAAGGCAAGGCAAGGCAAGGCAAGGCAATTTTATTTATATAGCACTTTTCAGCACGTGGCGATTCAAAGTGCTTTACAGATTAAAAGCAAACAACATTTAAGAACAAATACAGCATAAATACATTATTAAAAAGGCATTTAAAAACAGGCATAATAAGCAAAGGTAATGAAATAAATAAAATAAATAAACACAGCAGGTACAGAATACATGACTAAAAAGGCATACTGTAGTGAGTATGGGCAGCTCAATTAAAAGCAGCGGCAAATAGGTGCGTTTTTAGTCGGGATTTAAAAATAGGAAGTCTTTCGGCGGACGTGCACGATTTAGGCAGTTTGTTCCAAATTGTTGGGGCATAATAACTAAAAGCTGCTTTTCCATGTTTAGAGGTTATTCTCGGAACAGAGAGCAGACCCGACCCAGAAGACCTGAGACTCCTGGATGCTTCATAGTGATGGAGGAGGTCGTCTATATACCTCGGTCCTAAGCCATTTAGTGATTTAAAAACTAGCAGTAGTATTTTAAAATCAATTATTTATGATCCACTTTTCTAGTGTCAGTGAGTACTCGAGCAGCAGCTTTCTGAATCAGCTGCAGCTTTCTGATAGATTTTTTAGTGAGCCCTGTGAATACACTATTGCAGTAGTCGAGTCTACTGAAAATAAAAAGTTTTTCTAAATCCTGTTGCGACATTAGTTTTTTAATCCTTGATATATTCTTCAGGTGGTAGTATGCAGACCTAATAAGAGCAGCCAAAAGCAGCAAGAACACCTGCTGTCAAGCAAAAATGCACACAACACTCAAGAGTACTCGTGGGGAAATGAAGTGAGTTTACTGATCCACATACTTATTATTTCACGTTTAGTTTTTTTACATAATATTGATATATATATATATATTGATTTATGTTATAGGACCGAAGACCCACACATGCCTGACCTACCATTTAAGGTTATCCTAATAAACAGGCACAACCACAATCTTTTTGTTGCGGACGCCATCCGCCACCGAGATGCTGGTGAAAAGGCAATCAACATACACACGAGGCTCTTTGAAATTGGCCACACTCCAACATCTGCACTGGCGGTCCTGAAACACGACCTCCAAATGGAGTATGGGCAGCGATATGTGTACGTGTCGGCCAACAGGGAGATTTGCCACGACCTGCCTTATGTACAGAGGTGGGTATCACATCTGGAAACATTCAAGATACCTACTACCCACTATATAAATAACGATGCAATAAAAACTATGATGTATTCAGGGAATACAAATACGCTTTTCTACTGCATGTAAGTGACACCCATACCAACTAATTCATTTTCTACCCAGACTGTTCCACAAGGTGTGTAGGGAGGAGTATGGCACGCAAATAGGTCCCACCATGTTGGCAGCGCTCAAGCTTCAAGTGGAGATTTACAACAGTGTAAGTGTAATGACACCTGTGCTCTCCTGGGAACAACTTCCCAGGGAGCTCCTCGTGTGGTTGTGTGTTCTCCACTCATGAAGAAAGTGCACCAACTGAAGCACAGTGGGGAGCTGTGCTTCAAAAGGCGCGTTCACACCAAGTACTTTTCCCACAAAGGTTCCTGAGAACTACGATTTAGTTGCGTTCACACCAAAAAGTCCCAGGAACTAAATGAGTTCTAGAGAACCTTTTTTACCCCCTTTTCAGTCCCTGCTAGAGAGCAGGGACTTTCGTGGGAGAAAAAGGTTCCTGTGTCTGATAAGGCTGGGCGGAATGCAAACCACGCCCCGTCAAACTCCCAAAAACTTTTGTGAAGCCGCCATTTTATTATCCTCGCATTGCATTATTAGCATTAGCATTAGCCCAGCGCAGAAACGCAGAGAGAATAACTTATGGCAACACAAAATAAAACATGGGAGCGGTGGAGATGAGGACGTGTCGGCGTTCTGGCGATTTTCTACTGAAGCCAGTCCCTAACTCCGGGGACTTCCGGCCGGGGATTTTGGGCGGCAGTATACGCCGCAAAGTTGTTTGCGGCCTGCCAGTAAACCCAAAGCAGAAGAAGAAGAAGTGACGTCAGCGGCTTCATTTGCCTAATCCACCCCCAGGAACTCATTTCCCGTGTGAACGCGATCTGTACTTAGTTCATGAGAACTAAAGAGTTCTCAGGAACCTTTGTGGGAAAAGTACTTGGTGTTCCTCAGGCAATATGGACAGAGAGAACTGCAGGGTATTCCTCCTCCTGCCCCACAGCTGTGCAGGTGGCCTCCCTCTGGGCATTCTCCTCTGCCAGTCTGAGGATGAGCAGACTATTGCTCAAGGGCTGGAACAGCTAAAACAAGTTGTTGGAGAGAAGGGCTTTGCTGGCAGAGTACACGAAGGGCCACAACTGGTCATCACAGATGACTGTAGGGCAGAGAGGGGAGCTCTGGGAAAAGCATTTCCTAAGGCCACACTTCTTCTGTGCTCCTTCCATCTGCTACAAGCAGTTTGGAGGTGGCTGTGGAGCAAGGAGAGTGGGGTCACTCACGGAGACAGACCGGCACTTTTTGCCATTGTAAAAGAGATGCTTTACTGTGTCAGGAGATAGGCAGTGTGGATAGGCTTTACAGCGAGGCAAGAGGGCATCCAGTTGCAGCCAGGTTAGTGTTTAATGCAGACAAGTTAGTGATGTTTTGTTTAGCCATATGAGAGAAATTGATTCTATCAAATAACATCCAACACCCAATGTAATGAAGTGATTAAGCTTTACTGTTTGGATAATTTGTTATTATTTAAAGCTTTTTTGTTTCTTTTTTCTAACCAATTGCAGGTATGAAAAGTTCCTCAGGTATTTGGCTGTATGCCAGAATAGAGTGTTGGGCCCTCAGTTATAGAGGCAGTTTCCTCACCAGAGGAAACAATACCAACAATTTTGGAGAAGCGGCAATGCGTGTCCTCAAGGACAAAATACTGCAGAGGACAAAGGCCTTCAACCTTCCTCAGCTGTTTGATCTGCTGACCTCAAGGCTGGAGCCCTTTTATGAGGCACACATCGTTGATGTTGCCCTTGGACACTGGGAATCATTCCAGCGAGCTAAATTCCTCCCCCAAGATGGCAACATTGCAGCATCGCGTATTCAGCAGGTAATGGATATAACAGCTGAAAAAACACAACATGCTATAGGTTTATCACTACAGAATCAATACGCACATATGTCACTTGTGTAACAAATACATTTATCGTTGTTTGACTTGTGATTTTGCAGATTGAGGACAAGAAGTTTGTGGTGAAGGGATCGACCCAAACGTATGATGTAGACATGGACTTGGAGCTGTGTTCTTGCCCTGCAGGACAAACAGGAGCGCCTTGTAAACACCAGGCAGCAGTGATGAAACATTACAGCTGTTTGTCACACTCTTTTCTACCGATAAACCCAGAGATGAGAGCAGAGCTGATGAAACTGACATCGGCAGGTAAAGTCAATATTTTAACAATAACTGGTGTAATGAGACTGACAACATTCCGTTTTGATTACAAAATAAAGGATATACACTTATTTTTGTATGTATTTTGATCCCTCAGACTTGAAAGGCAATCATGTCATGTTTATTACTTACTTCTAAACAGAAGTGTAATATTATGGACATATGTAGAGATATGTGACACACACACACACACACGTTATATATACCTAGACTTTTCTTTCCCCTTGGACCATAACATCAGAAAAGTATGGTATGACTAATAAAAACCTTGAACCTTGATACAAACTCCAGTCCAGTAGGTGGCGGGAAAGTACCTATTCTTCGGTTGACTACCGCTAATGACCCTCCAAGAAGGAGAAGAAGAAGAAAAGGAAGAGTGGACAGTGTTGCAGACGGTCTCAGAATGTTTGGAAACGTTTTGCTCTTGCTGTTTCTCTTCATTAATATCTACAATGACCCTGCTGATGCACAGAAGAAAAAAGAGGTGACATTTATTCTGTAACACACACCGGAAAAAGTTTAACTGATATTTCTGCGACGGTTCAAAAGTCCGTGTCAATCTGAGAAGCTAGGCTAAAAGCAACCAGGATATAGCTAACGTTCGCTTGTTGTATGGAACTATGGAAAAAACTAATAACTGCGCAACACATCACATGAATCTGCTATTGGCTCATGCAGGGGCACAGTCAGCGTTAGCTCTATGAACCATGGATGTATAATAAGAACTCTGAACACGGCTTCAGGAAGTACAGACTGCTACAGGAAGTACAGACAGACTGCTACAGGAAGGACAAACTCCACTTCCTCTTACACGCCTAGAATGTGAATTAAGTTATCCTTTTCTCAAACAAATAACTTGATTAAACCTTTCGTTATTCAAACCGTCTCTGTATTGATTGCTTGTATCAAGCATAGTGATACAATGTAGTATCCTAGTAGTAGGAATATAACAATGAACCGTGATGTTTTGCAGAACAGATTATCAGGCCGTTTTATGTGCAGGTTGCCAGCCATAACTATCACTACTACATATGTCCATAATATTAGATTTCTGTTAAATCAGGAATAGGTTTTCCTGTGCCTGAATGTAAAACAATGAGATAAATGCTTTTATGAACATCTGATCATATGCAATGTCACTGCTTAATTGTTTTTTATTAATGGATTGTTTGTTGTGAGTTTATGATTTTCATAACCAACATGCCTCCAAATGGTTCTTGTGTGAAGGAGTAACTGTTTGAATATAACCTAAGAGTTTATACATTTGTAATAACGTTCCCTATATCTTCATCCCAAATGCTGCATGGAGTTGGATCAGGATGGCTTTTGGCTTTTCTCTTGTGTTCTCTTGTTTTAGTGTCTAACACTATGAGGTGTCTGTGTCCTGTGTAGACTCTGCTGTCCGAGAAGTTGACTCAGATGATGGAGTGGACCTCCAAGCGATCAGTTATCAGGATGAATGGGGATAAATTCCGTCGCTTTGTGAAGGCTCCTCCCAGGAACTATTCCGTGGTCATCATGTTCACAGCACTGCAGCCACAGAGGCAGTGTGGGGTCTGCAAGTAAGACATGGGGGCCCCTGAGAGAGGCAATGCTTGTATGTGTATTCTTAACAGTGTATTTAAACAATGTTTTCATTTCAGACAAGCTGACGAGGAGTTCCAGATGCTGGCTAACTCTTGGCGTTATTCCTCTGCATTTACAAACAAAGTCTTCTTCGCATGTGTAGACTTTGATGAAGGATCCGACGTCTTTCAGATGGTGAGATTCTTTAACATAAAAAACAAAGCTCATTGAGTTAGAAGTTAGCAAAACCTGATGACTCTGTTAATGTAATGGCTCTTCACTTAGAAATGATAGTATACCAAAAGCTGGGTTGGCACATGTATGTACAAACAGATGGGACTTTATTCACAAACCCTTTTTCTACCTGTCAGTCAGCAGTGTGTGCAGCGCCTCTGCACACACTTTGCTCAGAAACTGGCGTACACCATCTTTTGAGCGCACGCAACGTTTCTAAATGAGGCCCCACATCCTGAGCTACAGTCAGCGCTTGTGTGATGTTTTTGCTGCCAAAGCAGGTTCATACAAGTTATAAATCCAAGAGTTTGGTTAGCACTGCAAAGGTTTAAAGGTTGTTTGAGTGTTATTAGTTTAAGTACATGGAGATGAATAAAGTAATGCAATGTGTTTGTAATGTACCTCACTGTTCTTGTGTTTGTGTTGCAGCTCGGTATGAATTCTGCTCCGACCTTTCTCCACTTCCCATCCAAAGGGAAACCTCGCAAGTCTGATACCTATGAGCTGCAGGTCCGAGGCTTTGCAGCTGAGCAGCTGGCCAGATGGGTGGCAGACAGGACTGATGTGCAGGTAATGGCAAAACATTCATCATCATTTCAGTATGTTTACCATGACGATATAACCAAAACTTTACCAATCACACATGTTTATCTGTTTCTTAGATCCGCGTCATTCGCCCTCCCAACTACGCAGGGCCTCTCCTGCTGGGCTTCCTCCTGGCTGTGATTGGAGGACTGGCATATCTGCGAAGACACAATTTGGAGTTTCTCTTTAACAAGAATGTGTGGGCCTTCTCTGCACTGGTAACAACCATGCACACACTGATGACCTCTTGGTGATAATACTCTGTCAAGATGTGAAGAAAGTGAAATGGTCTTGTCCGAGCTGAATGTCAGAGAGTTAGAGAATGTTGATAAAGCAGAACATTTTGGTGAATCTATTCCTCAAGTTGAAAAAGGATATGTTAGACTTCAGGTTCTGCACATTCCCGAATGCTGTTCTTTTCAGTTGCTATATTCTCCATGTTTTAATACTGTTTATTATTTAGATTATTATCAGATGTTGATTATATTTGTTCATTCCCCAAACGTTGCAAACACCAACTAAAGAAAAACAAAGACAGCGTCCAAATCCACATTGAATCTTACACAGTCCACTACCGACTTGATGATACAAAAACTATAACACTGTATTAAGTTATTTAAATACACGTTAACGCAGTCAAAAACATATACCCATCCACGTTTCCGGACTCCCCGGTCTTACTGGCGTAAAGCCATTTAGCTGTGCTCGACAGGCCCCTGTAACCTGCTTCACAGTATTCATGTCATAAACAATAACAAACATCTATATATACAAAACTATGGAAAGTCTGTGGTTTTAATTGAAATAAAATAAAAAGAATATACTTAATGTCTTGCCAACATTAGCCTTTTACCCAGTGGCTGGGAAAATGGCTCTTACAGAGCGAGGTCCAACAGTAAATACAGGTGTGTACGGAATAGATCAACATTGTAATAAATAGATGGGTTTAGATTCAACTTGAGGAACGTACAGCCAGCCCTCGCAGGACTATAAGTACCTGGTTTATTAGATGTATTGAAACAAAAACTGAGCCAACCAGAAGGATAATGGTAACAAGTGCAAGGCGTGTGAGTAATCAAAGCTACGCCGAGACATCGGTATCGTCCGATGTTAGCCGTTTACCACCTTGGGCACATAAGGTGACATGCGCTGATGGCAGTCGCCAATGTTTCTGTTTTGCTCGGGGACTTCTCCTCCTATCCCCTCTGTGAGGAGCTGCTGCTGCGGGGATGGGGGCATGCTGCCGTGTCTGCAGATAGATGGATTATTTGTGCCGTGTTTTTGTGTATTTCAGTGCTTTGTCCTGATCATGACCTCGGGCCAGATGTGGAACCACATCAGAGGTCCGCCTTATGCACACAAGAACCCCAGCACAGGGCAAGTGGTAAGAAAAAACACTTTCTTTATGATATGTGAACAAACCATCCAAACAGGATCTAACTGTGTTTATTTCCAGAGCTACATCCATGGCAGCAGTCAGGCCCAGTTTGTGGCTGAGACCCACATCATCCTCCTCTTCAGTATCCCTCTCTAACTGTGTTACACTCATCATACACTTAATACTGAGCCAGACCCCCCACAAACTAATCCTTAGTGATTCTAACCCAAAATGACAGCCTTGACCCCTTTGCATTTGTTCTCACCCCTTTAGCTTAGTTGTCTCTTGTTGTTTTTTAAAGCCTTTCATTATTTCCCAAATGTGTTGGACAGGGCTCCCTTTCCTCCACATCCTGTTTCTATTTCATATGGTTATTAGGGTTGTTTGAGTAGACTAATGTTATGCCCCACATGCAGTTGTATTTTAAACCTTGACCAAACTGTCAGATGCTGCTGTTACCATGGGAATGGTGCTGCTGTGTGAGGCCGCCACCTCTGACATGGACATTGGAAAGAGGAAGAGTATGTGCACACAGACCCACAAAGATTATGATGTGTTTCTGTTCCCATTGTTTGTCTTTTTGTCACCAGTATTTCTGAATAAGTGATGGTCCCATCTTTCTAAACTGAGTGGAAGGGTATGGCATAGGCCAAGAGGAATCCAAACACCCTCCACATTTTGGACCGGATCAGAATCACAGGGCAGATACACATTTGTTTGTGTAATATTGCAAGAGAGGGCATTTGGCCTTGGCAGAGATCTGCCCTCTGAGATCCATTCAGATTCCATCAAGGGACCTTACAAGATGTTGTACACACTACACTAAATATTACAAATGTCCACTAGTTTAAACAAACGCACATTATGTCATTGCTGCTTCTCTGACCAACTGAAGTCTGTGATTGTATTCAAACGTGTTTGTGTGTGTGTGTCAGTCATGTGTGTAGCAGGTATTGGTCTGGTGATGCTGTTCTTCAGCTGGCTGTTGTCCATATTCAGAGCAAAGTACCATGGATATCCATACAGGTAAAGACAGAGACACTTTAACTGTTGGTCTTGTTTTAGCTGCAGCTATTGGCTGGCGTCCTACCATTTGTCCTGTTGGCTAACCTCATCTTGTTTTTGATGCAGCTTCCTGATGACTTAGAGCTCAACAATGCCTCCAACTTTAAAGCAAGTATGAACAGGGAGTTCCCCAGAATGCTGTCAACAAGCAGAGTACTGTCCATGGAAATGCCCCTTTTCTGCTGGCTAAGCCATGGCTTGTCTCACATCTGTTGAGCCACAAGTGTATGTGTGTCAACACACACATACACACTGTGCCTTCAAAGACTCACCAAGCAATTCACTTGCCAACAACAGAGCAACAACCAGTATGCATTCTACACTGTGCCAAAAGCTGGTGTCTTTCAGTCCAGGTCCTACTGGACACAAATCTGTCTGCTTCTTATATTTCTGAACTTCCCATGGGAGCCGTTATCAGAGGGTTCTTAGCATTCTGAAAATCTGTTATTTAATCTGTAAACATCGTAGACAGCTCTAGTCCTAGGATGGTAATAAATGAAGGTTCAATTGTGACTATTTTCTGTGGTAGTACACATACTTAGTATCCACTCATCAAAAAGCTTTTTATTTAGAAAGAATCAACACATTTAAAGTGTTCCCTTATAAGTAGAAGCACTTGTTAATCGCATGAACCCATTGAATCTCAGAAACAAAGGTATTTATTGCGGGCAACTTCACTCTCAATATTTATTTTTGTGCCTTAAAGTGCCCCGTTACTGGGCTGTAGGATGACATGTCCTGAAGAAACAACTAATAAAGTCATTATTTGTAAAGTGATTTGTATAACTCTTAAGGCAGTCTGCATTCATTATTAATCTCACTCAGTGGTGGTCAGTTTATAACAAGTTAAAGGATGCAATGACCTGAGCTAAAGGAATATCTGTTTGGGGGGGGAGACCATCTATCTATCTATATATCAAATAAACTACCACCACCTGGTGGATACACAATTAAATGAAATTGCCCTTTCTATGTTTTTTAAATCAAACACTCAGGGTTTGCTATGAACCATTTTGTAATCCAGTAGTTGAAAGTAGAAGTAGGTTAAGGGATGAGAGTTTTGTAAAGTGTACCCCCACCCCAATTCATCTTCAAATAGCCAACTAAGAAATGGCAGTTTGGAGGAGAAAACGGTTGAGTGGAAAACTTCTTCTCTTTTCCAATTAAATCACATCTACTAAGAGTACACTATATAACTCATGTTTGGATTAATGAAGTAATTTGAGAATAAATCTTGTTCACATATTTTCTTTTCAGCTGTAATAGGTATATAGTGAACTGTTCAAATGGAAAAAGGTACAGATGGCAACTGAACTACTTTCTCTTAATGTTGTCACTTAAGATGAAGCAAGAACAGCCTTCACTGGGAGTGGGATTGTAGACAAAGTCATTCAAAAGGATACCCAGAAGTACAAATCATGTTGTGTAAAACAAAGTGCTTTGAATGTTTGTGGTTACTTGAGGTGATTTTTTCTAATATTAAAGTGCCTTAACTGACTCGGTGTTTGCCTGTTCTTCTTTCTTTTAATTTGTGGCAGAATTATACTGAGCATTTGACCAAAAGCACACAAAGGAACCATATCTCCTGGCAAGACATATTATTGTATTTATTATCAATGACATATAATTCAAGCTTAAAAGATTCAAAGATTTTAATGTCACATAAGCTACAGTGTAGAAATGACAATTCAAATCTTATGACCGGAGCTAATCATATCTATGATTTAAATATTTTAACAACACTATGCTGACTTCTGTGACCACTACTGATCTGATGGCTTCTTTGTAATGTATTATTTTAGTCTACTGTGAATATTCTGCTGAAGTATATTTGACATATTATATTGTTCAACAGAGGTGGGAGAAGTACTCAGATCTTGTACAGTAAAATTAGAAGTATGTGTAATAATCTGTTACAAACATTCCTGCATTCAAAAGGTCACTCAAGTAAAAGCACAAAAGTATTAGCATCAAATATACTTAAAGTACCAAAAGTACTGATTATGCAGATTGGTCCATTTCAGAATAATATGATGTGTTTTATAATGATTGATCATTAAAGTGTTATCAAAGCTGGTAAAGGTGCAGCTAGTTTGAATGACTTTGTATACTGCAGGGTAGCTTGTGAATTTACTCCAGGTGGAACTAAAGTCTGATGTAACACTTGATTATATTCCACATCATTCATCCAGATCTGTAAAGTAACTAAAGGTATTCAATTAATGTAGTGGAGTCAAATTACACCATTTACCTCTGAATTGTAGTGGGGTACTTAATTACAGTACTTGAGTGATGTACTTTTACTTCCCACCTCTGTTGTTTGAGAGAAGATGTGGTTGGAGCTTCCAGGTTGTTCGAAGGTTTGGCCGGTGGTGGGCAGTATTTGCTAAAACACTGAAGAAAATAATCGAAGAAGAGAGCTGGAGTAAGAGACAAGATGGCGGACTCTGAAAACAACAACGATGCTTCCACCGCAGAACCTTCTAAACTATGTGATCTCTTAGAGCGGGGCTGGAAGATATTTGATGAGGTAGATAGTACAAATGAACCGCTTGCCACTTCTAGTATCCAGGTTCGAGTTAAACGCGGTATCGGTATGTTGGAAGAGGCGTCTACAATGGTGGCTCAGCTCGACCTGTTCAGCTGCAATGAGGAGCTGGAGGAGGTGGCCACGGCCGACCTGAGGTACCTGCTGCTGCCCGCGCTGTGCGGGGCGCTCAGCCTGAAGCAGAGCGGCCGGGACCGACGGCTGGAGATAGTCCAAACAGCCCGCAACTACTTCATGGATTTCTTGAAGAGATGCCATGAGTATAATCTGTCACGGTTTGAACTTCCGACTGCGAATGAAAACTCGAGTCCTTGCGAAGCATCAGAAAACGAATCCCCTGCGGCTCTGGTAACGTTAAGTTGCTTATACGTACACTAGCATTAATGACAGTAAATGTACTATAGCGTTTTACATACGTGTGTGTGTGTGTGTGTGTGTTCAAGTTCAAATTCAAATATACCATTGGATCAATTGGCAGGAGGGTGTGTCCCAGTTTAAAGTGTAAGTATATACTGAGGGGTTAGCACTGTGCTTTATTCTAAATTAATTTATAAAAAGTTTCGTATTTGCATAATTTCCGGATCGACTTGACTTGGTCCTTGTTGGTTTTCCATTGGCGAAAGTTGCGGCTTCTACCTGGTACTCATACATATTCTGTACTATCCTCTATGGAAAAGAGAAAGTACCTGGTACTTAAGGTAATTTCTAGTCGAGCTGAACAATGCAGTGGAAAGGAGTAATTGCACAGTTGGAAAATGAGTAAGTTCTGAATTGTAAAGTGTGGTTCTTGTTCCAGTCTGTCCCTTGCCAGCCAGACCTTGTTTCCATGGCAGTACGGAGACAAGCTAAGATCGAGCGCTACCGTCAGAGGAAGGATCTGGAAGCCAGACTGACGGATGTACGCAGAGCTGTGGACAGCGGACAGGCCGACGATGAAGTCACCAGAGATTTTTACCTTCTTAACGTTCAGAGATGGGTCACTGTGTGTCTGGAGGAAATAGAGAGCATTGACCAGGAGGTGGAGATACTCCAGAAGATGGATGGTCTGAAGCAGGGTGCTGCCAAGCAGCCAGCTCAGCCCGCCAGGCCCCCCATGAAGCCTTTCATAATCACCAAGGACATGGTGCAGGTGAGACAGTGTATGAGAGGCTGTTGTGTGGGTACTCAACTAGGTATTATTCACTGAAAAAACTAGAGAGAAAAGCTGCTGGGGAATGCAGAAGTAGTAAATAACAGACAGCTAGAACGATACATTAGCTTGTCTGAAATCTATCAACCAATATAGGCTTAATGCTAAATTATCAAAGTGCATGTCTGTCTGCAGGCTGGACAGAAATGCTAGACTTGGTTTGAAGTCATTTCAGAGATGTTAGCAGAGGGCTCCTGATCCAGGGAGCCCTGCTTCACCATCGCATAGTTTGTCCACAGTGGAGCACACTCAGTATCTTCAAAACTATAATGAAAAAGACAAACAAATCTGCTTATTGTATTAAAGCTCCTAGGGAGTTTAATTCTGCAACCTTTCCATCCAACAGAGTTCTTCTTAAGGGACACGTGCTGCAAAATGAAAACTGCTGTGAGCTTGTAACACAGTGTGCGGATCAGTGTTGTGCCTTTTATCTGTTGGCCTGCTCTTACACAGCTAGGGCTGCACAATCATGAACATTTTGTTGACCATGAATTGTGGTTGCAATGTCAATGCAACTATTATATTGTAAGCATAATAAGGTATTTTAATTTGAACAACTAAAAGCCTGGTCTTGAATAATGGCCGGTGGCATGGTTACTACACACAAGTACAAGTGAGGGATAAACTCCATTGGTTGACTTATTGATCTAATACGTTAGTAGCTACTAGGAAAAGAGAAAAGCAGAATGGTCCAAAGGGAAGCAGGGAGGGAACTGAAGTGATAAATGAAGGTGCCAACTTCATGTTGTAGTTCCATTAACGTGCTCTGCAACACTGTGTGACTCCATGTGTTTGTTCCATTCCCAGGCTAAGGTGTTCGGGGCAGGTTACCCCAGCCTCGCCACCATGTCAGTGGATGAGTGGTATGATCAGCACAAGAAACGAGGGGCTCTCCCCGACCAGGGGATACCCAGGAGGGTTGATACGGAGGAGGACACTGATGCGAAGGAGAGAGAAGAAGAAGATAAAGAGAAAAAGGCTGAAAATGATGATGAGGAGTCACGGCTGAAAACCAGTAACTGGGATGATTACAAAGAAAGTCACCGCAGAGGTTATGGAAACCGCCACAACATGGGCTGACCAATCGGGTTCCTCTTTTCCGCTCTATTGGGTCCAGGTAGTGAACATCCTTCACAGTTCGGATCCTTAAGACTGATTGAATGAGAAGGTGATCACAGCATTGTAAATTATTTAATATTTTCTAAATGCTACAGCTGATTAACTGATCTTTATCATCTACATGTTGCCAGTCTTTTACAAGGCTGGATTAAAAGCCCCCCCTGTGGTATGATGTGTTACAGTGAGTCTTAATTATAATCTACATTTTGGCTGGACTGAATCAAACCCAACTATGATGCCAATGTTTGTGCTTGTGGTGTGTATATCCTAACTCTTTCTTTGTAAAATAAAGGCACTGAAGAAACTATGTAGGTCTAAAATCAGTGTAGAGGATCTGTTGGAAATTAAAACACAGCTACCAAAACCTAGGTCCATTTTAGTAACAAATGATGACTAATCTGATTTTAACTTATTTTTCTCAAGTTGCTTGAAATGTGTGCATTAAATAATTTCATACCATCCATAGTCGAGTATTCACATCAGGTTTAAGATCTCAGAAACATACCCTTTATTTAAGTAAGGCACAACAGTTGTTGTAAAGATAATCCATGTGTTTTTGAAGTTTGACCTCACAGCTGCACCACCCTTATGCAGACATGGCATAGCTCATATACTGGAGCACATATGGTCTATGACAACATACTCTTCAACATCAGAGAAGGAGGTGTGGTGATTGGAAGAACAGATCACCGGCCACCCTGTCACACGCCAGGCCAAAACCATGGAGGGCGGGAGGAGAGATCTGCTAACCCAGCTGAGAGGCTCCCCGGTTGGCTCCTGCTCTGTGGGGTGGAGCGCTGCAGGACTCTTTAGTATCATCATAGATGCTTGGGGCTCACATGCCCAGCCGTATCGTCTGCCTAGAGTTTGGATTTTTTTTGTTTACATTCTTCCTAATGCACATTCAAAATTACCAACCTCACATAACAGTGTAGCGTGTGTCCTTTTTTTACTGTCAGTAATTTGTGTATTATTATAATACGTTTCTGAACAAATGCAAGTGTTTGGGTCATTTTAGAACCGGTAGGCTAAGGGGGAATTCTTTTGAGCTTACTTTACTTTTTTTGATAGCTAATGCAGCTATTTTCAGATCATTGTTAAGAAATGATAATTTAAAAAAAGTGGTGGGGACATCTCCCTAGCACTCCCAATGTGAATGACACATATGCTTTTTTAAATTTGTATCCATAGCCTAATGTGTCATATTCTTATCTCATGTCTATTGTATTTCTTTTTTGAGAATTTCCTATACACATTGTTTGATTTCATAATAGTTTTCATAACATTTATCTAGTCAAGTTCACAAGGTACACACCCAGATGTTGACACAAAGTTGAAGCACACAGTTGTCTAAAATATTCCTGTGCATCGTTTCAGTGTGAGAACGGCCCCAGCTGTCATACAGTATCTATGATTTCTGCTATGCAAGTAGCTCCGTCCCTTTAATAATAGATGTTACCGAGACAAAGTGATACGGTGAAAATGATCTCTTCTGACCTAATCCACAGCAAAGTTAAATCACACAGCAGATAATTTAACCAAACTACTGCCCATAATTAGATTTAAAACCGATTTACATTAAGATAATCCACATAAATCTGCTATATTTTGGGGGGGGAAAGTCAGCACTGAGGCAGAAATGTACTAACAAGAGGTAACTAACCCGATTTGTCGGATTTTCATAAAATAAAAGCTAATTATTGTAGCTATGTTTCTATTAACATATATATTGCTAATATTTAGAAAAAAGTTACTTATGTTCCCACAACCACCAAACCTCGATTGACCGTGTATCACTCTAATCCTTGGACCCATTGTCAGAGCCTACGCTGGTGCACTACAATGCATGGCCTCATTTTACGAGAGTATGCAGGCAGTTCCAGGAGGATGAAGGAATTGATACCATCGACTGTACCCCACGCTCGCCTGACCTAATTCCAATAGAACACCTCTGGGACATGTTTCGGTCCATCCGATGCCTGCCAGGTTGAACCTCAGACTGTGTCCAGGAGCTCAGTGATGCCCTGGTCCAGATCTGGGAGGCGATACCCCACGACACCATCCGCCGTCTCATAGGAGCATGTTGGGGGTGCATCATTTTTCCATTTAGATTTTCGGGGTGTCATTGAATTCAGCCCTCTGTAGGTTGATCATTTTAATTTCCATCAAATGATGTGGCATTCTTTTGTTCCTAACATACACAATTACCCAATCCAAATCAGTAGATATCCAGCATCATTTCTTTTCCCATTGAGATCTGATGTGTTTTCAAAGTGTTCCTTTCATTTGTTTTAGCAGTAGGGCCCCAGTGTATAAATATACTCTTTATAATGTTATGATTCATTGATTATTTAATCATTATTCATCTTTGATTTTTCTTGTTAAATCATGTGAAAATAATGTGTCAATCTGCTTGTTGGCTATGCTTGTCCTTAACCTTGGACATGTGAAGGAGGCCCTCAAAGATACTGAAATGAAGAGCTGTGGATGCATTGAGGAACTTTTGGTTTGACATTGGGGGAAATTCCTATTTGATTCCTGATGTGTATTGTGAAGAATAATATTTTATTTTGGCATCTTATGCAACAACTAGGTACATTTAAGGAAAATTGGAATAATAAATAGAAGGCTAGATGTCATCTTCATATCACTGATGAATGCAACAACAACACAAGGCATAACACAGATGCAAAGGACCCCAGTGTATAAATACATACTGTATATCATTTATCATTCATTTAAGATTAATCTTTGATTTATCCAATCTAATAATTGAACATTTTCATTTAAAGGTCTCCTATTATACTATTTGTAGGCATTATAGTTCTCAAATATATGAAAATGTATACAAAACATGTCTATGAAGTGTTATGCTCAAAATACCAAGATCACCCATTCTAGTCATGACTCATACTCCTCTATTTCAGCCCTGTTATGGTGCATTCACACCGGACGCAATGCAGAAATGCGGACGGACGCGAATCCCGCGGTAGCCAATTAGCGATGAGGATCTGAGCCTGCCGTCACTGACGTTGAACCAGAAAACAGTGATGGAAATGATGGTACTAAAGCTTAATACAGTGTAAACCTAATGAAATGTAAACTGCTGTATTCATTTAAAGAGATAAACATGTGACATATTGTGTTGGGTGCTACAGGGTCAAAGATGTGTGTGCTCATTACAGTGGCCATATGATGGATGATTGATTGCTACTGTTTTGCTGTTGGGGGTAGTAGATGATGTAACACTGTAAGCTGTATTCTGAAAATGCCATGTCATGTCAACGGTTTGACTGATTGGGTCAAACCCCTGGAGTGATCAACAGATGTTTTGCAAGGGGGTCTTATGACACTACAGGAAGGATGAGGGGAAGGAGGTTAGGATAAGGTGTTATCTGTATCTCTTTTGACTGTGTAGGGTGTGAGTTTTGCATACAGTGCCAGGGGGTCTCAGCTGACCTAACCAAAGGTTGTTTGTAATGTAACTAAGCTTTGATGTCCTCCTATAAAGAGAGCCTGTTTCACTCAGAACAGTACGTGCTCTCTGGTGAGACGTCTACTTGCAAGTATAAAAGATCTTTTATACCTTTAATACGAATACTGTGTTGCTGTACGTTTGTTACCTAACTCATAATCCTCTCTAGACCGCAGCTGATTTGAAAGTTGCTACGACAAAACCAAAACATCAGCCGTTAGCTGTTAGCACTCAGAGCTCACAGCTCCTCATATCTGTACAGAAACTAGACAAAAGTTAAACAAGTACAAACCACAGACTCTCTGTGTCATGGCGAATACAGTCGCTGGTTTATTTATGTCTGTATGCCGTTGTTGTGACTGTGGACGGAGCATATACAACGTTAGTTTAGCCTGATCGATCCGATCTCCATTCAGAAAACACGCATTTTAAAAGGTTTTTCGCATGCCGTCTTGTCTGCAGACTTGTCAAAGCATGTGTGAACGCAGCATTAGAGAAGAGCTGATTCTGGGTCCTTACCTTATATAAAAAAAAAAAGCTTATGCCTGCTCAGAATTCTACCGAGATACTCAGCTAAATGCTGTCTTGATGAAACGCCCTATCATGTTCAAAACCACATCAAGGATTATTTCTTAAACAGTATGGAGCTCAAATGCTTTTTCTCTCTCGGGTTTACCACAAGGTGAGTTCCTGTTTTTATTTCCTGCTTTTTTACACATACTCTCTCCAGTACAGGTTAGCTCTGAGTGTTAGTGATGCTTGCTAATGTAAACAAAGACCATATTGTGTCCAAAACAGTCAGGCATTGTTTCTGATAGCGACGTTTCTGATAGGGCCGTGGGTCTAAAGCCAGCCCATATTTCCGATATTACGTCATATCGGCAGCAAATCTGGATCAGCTCCGTTGTACCCCCGTTTTTAGAGATTTGGGTATGGAGGAAAAGAGAGGGTTTTGTTATATCTCTCACAGGCTCCGCCCTCTACTGGACTCTATGGGTACTACCTTATCATGCAAGCATTCACCTACTGAGATTTCTATGGACGTAGCCGGCCCCGGGGCGGGCCTACCTGAATGCGTGCGCATCTCACTTCCGTATAAAAGGAGGCCTCGCCTCCTGACCACTATCCTTTACTCTTCAGCGAGCGGCAGTGATAGCCTAGCACTGAGTCCGAGACGTTTTATTTTTAGAGAGAAAGGAATAAAGAGAAAGACAACGAGTATTTTTTGGAATTATGCCCTGGCTTAAATAGCGGGCGCCAATCCCCACCATCTCTGCTTCGAGTGTTTGGGGGACCAGGATATGGCCGAGGAGGTGCCTTTTCACATTCGCCATTCCTTCCGAGTCCGGGGTCCATGGAAGTCCACCGCCCAGGGCTGTACTCTCGCCGGATGATGATCATGGCGGCGGGTGTGTGGGCTACTCGCTTATTGCTAGAGATGCCCCCGCCTCACCAGGTCAGAGGGCATTTTTCCAAAGAGGACCGTGTTTATCTCCTGGGAGCCCCCGTCTTTACGGAAGGGCTCTTTTGATCGATCTCCTCACGGGATAAGGAGCAATCGCAGCGTGGCTGATTCTTGCCCATCCCCAGAGGAAGAAACACTGTCCTACACTCCCCGTCCCCTGCTGTAAACCCCAGTATAGGGAGCCAGCAGGTGGGCGTGTGCACGTGAGTGGAATAAACCGTGTGCTGTCAAAGCACTGTGCGGGTTCAAGAGACGCTATTGCCGGCGTGCTGTTGTCAGAAAACACACCTTGCCTGGTATAATAGCTCCGATTAATGCATTTCACCGTTGAATGGGAAATACAGCGTTAATAC